>BJBW01008522.1:17363-60895 GCA_004320125.1 Scolopax mira | reverse complement strand
TTGTTTGGAGATGACATCTAGAATCAGTCTCTCCATTACTTTTCCAGGGATGAGACTAACTGGTCTGTAATTCCCTCCCTCCCTTCCTCTCTCCCAAGGCTCCCAGCCAACCCAGCCAGCTCTGGACATCCTCGTCTCCCTTTTGCCCTTAGGAATGGGATTTTTTAATTTTTTTTTTTTCAGAAACCAAGGTGTGAAACAGAGACCCTGAGTGCAGAGGGCTCTGCCAGCCAGCCGGTGTGCGAATGCTGCTCCGTGCTTCTCCGTACCCATTGCTTAAACACTTAACGAGCGCTGGGAAGCAAAGTGCTCCTTGTGAAAGATTCAGTGAAGACCTCTGTGCCTTCAGGTTAGGGCTATGCCAGTTCCCCTTCCCATTTTTTTTTAATCCTCCGACCGGTGAAAGCGAGGGAAAGCAGACACAACCTCATCACTGTTTCTAAGGAAAGCAGCAAAACAAGGAGGAAACCCCTGTGTGCCTGCCCCGTGGGTGAGGACAGCCCCTCCATCCTGGGGCAGACACATGTGGCAGGATCCTCCCAAAGCAAACATTTTGAGGTGTCTAATCGGGTGTGAAATTCATGCCAGGGAAGACACGTTCTCCAGGGTAGCTGCGTGTTGCTGCCAACCTGTGGCTCTCCCTGGCTGCCCGGCATGTGCCCAGCTTGGGCACTTTGTTCTCATTTAATGGTACATCCATCTGGTTCCCCAGTGTCGTGCTGGTCCCCTTCTTTCCCTGGAGAAGCTGTAGAATGGGATCCTGGTGCTCTCCTTTCCCAGAAGGAGCAAAAACCATCTGAAGGCAATAAATGCATGGCCAAGGGAATGAATAACTGCAGTGGTGCTTTGTTGGGGAGACTGGGGACCCACTGGCACCAGGGCAAGGGAAGAGAGTCCAAACCCCCCACCCAGTCTCAGTGAGGCAAGTGGGCACTGGGTTCAGGTGTAGCCACCGGCAGGACTGGGCAGGATGTCCCCTCCAGTGGCCCAGGAAGGTCATGGTGTGCCAAGGGGATTTGGGGGCTGCACCTAGGGGAAGGTGGCACCGTGGCATGGAAGGAGGGGACAGGATATCAGCAGTTCTGGGGACCCCAATGGGTTCTTGGTGCTTATATAGTGGTGCCAGCGGGACCCAGTGCCTCACCGAGCCAGGCAGGGGTGACCCGGAGGAGATTGTGCAAGGTGAACTGAGATGTTGGTCCCAACTCCGACTAATGTCACTCTGTGATTTTGTGGCGCTTTTCCAGGCTAAAAATACCCCTGCTGTTGGTGCGGCGCGGGGCGGGCGCTGCGTGCAGTGGCTGCGGAGGGATGCTCCATGCTGCGGGACTGGCCAAGGGCAACCAGCTGGTGGGGCTGGGGTGGCCCTGCAGTGGCCATGAGGATGGCCAGGTGACCTCAGCTCCCTCAGCCAAGTGCAGAGGTCCTCTCATCTATTCTCTCCTCTCGCTCCAAGGTGACCAGACATCTCTCTCAAGGGCTGTACCAGATGCAACCGCTCAGCCAGCAGTCCCCAAAATACCCTGTGGGGAGACAACATCCTCAGAGACCTATCTGAGCTGTTTTTTCAGCCCATCACTGGTTTCTTTGCTGGTCCTGCAGGGTCACATCAACTCATCTGGGTGCTGGGACCTATGGTTAGGACACACTGGCTCCTCTGGATGCTCCTCAGGGTGTGTCTGACCCTTTTGGGGACCATCCTGGGTGTAGGACACTGCAGCACAGCTTGTTTCCCCAACAAGGGACGGCGAGGCCTGAGGAGCTCAGCCCATCACTGTGGCTGTGGGGCTGCTGCATGCGGCTTGGGGTGTTTCAGATGTTGCTCTCCTGAAAGCTACCAAAGAAAAGAAAGTCCAATGGTTGTTCTTCAAAACCAACTCCTCATTTATCAGGTGCTTATCCACACTTCCCTAACATATTTTTGATGTTTCATGGCAGGTTCTCAAGGAAATATTTCCTGTACGTCCCCCTCATCATGTACAAGTAGGGAACTCCCACCCTGGCCAGACATCTAGGACATCTAGATGGTCCTAACTTGCCTTTTCCTGTCAATGGGCTGGGGACCTTTGCCTTCTGGCACCAATAATGCTCTGCTTTGGGTAAACTATGTGGATTGTATTTGCAGATAGAGCAAGCACAGAGGGAACTGCAGACAGAGGGAAGGCTGGAGCAACAGTACCGACTCATCCCGTGACCTTGGCAAGTTGGGCACGATGAAGGGGGGAGATTTAATTTAGATAAGTGTCAAGCGAGATTCTTGGGGCCAGCAGCAAAGTCTGGCACAGATTCCAAAACCCTTGGTAGGCACCTCACTCCCCCAGGGTGACCTGACCTTTTCCCATCTTCGTGTCCCTCCTCTTTTTCCATGGGTCACCCCTTTACTGTCTCCCTTGTCCCCAAATCACCCCACAGTGTGGGGTGGTTCCCTCCTGAGGCTGGGGGGTGCGGGAGGGGAATTACAGGGAGGAGGCTTGGACTGGAGCAGAGCTCTCTCTCTCTTGCCTGAGGATGCTCCATCTCTGCTCTGCTCCCAGAAATCACCCTGTTTGGTGAGGACAGAAATTGGATGGGGTTGGGATCTGTCGATGGGCTGCAGGGAGCAGAGCTGGGGGTGACAGCGCTGGCCTGACCCCTGCTTTGGTCACTCCAGCATTTCCAATTGCTCTGGAGAAAATCTGATGGATCTTGACACTGCAGGACCCCCCAGCCCCAGCTTCTAACCTCTGCCTCCCCGAGTCATCCCCTCCCCTGGCTCCCCCCTCACTTCTTCACCCTAAGCACCTACCTAAGCCCAGGAAGGAGAAGAACTGCTGTGCAAAATTGATGCCTCAGCCAGTGCTGGGCTAAGGAGGGGGGAGCTGTATCAGCAAAGGCAGGTGGAGGACGTGGGATGGGGTCAGCGTGGTCCCCCCATCTCCTCCCTACTTTGGGGTCCCCGGCTCTGTGCATCCTCGGCCGTGGTTGCCATGGTGATGCTCATCCCTCGCTGCGGCAGGAGTGCTCATGAGCTCCGTTTGCTGTTCTCGCCTCCACCGCTCTCCTGCCCCTCAAGCCCCAGCAGTCTCCATGGCAGGAAAGCAGAAGGAGATCACCAGGAACAAAACGTGCTGTAGCATTGTGTGGTGATAACCGCAGTTGGATGGGATTGTGGGGTTTTTGTCCCCACTAGAGACCCCTGGGAGGAACAAATTTGGAAAGCAAAGCTTTGCACATCTGCGGCATGAGGCGGCAAGCAGAGGGGAGAAGGAATAAGAAACCAGCCCTCCTGCCCTGTGCCCCTGCCACTGCTCCCCCCCTTGGCACGTCCGCTGTGGTGGAGATGAAGGATTTGTTTAATTAGACAGCAAATCCTCCTGCTGCTGCACAGATGCAAAGAACAGCAGTTCAGGCAGCAGATGTGTCCTGGGGGAATGTTGGCTGAGGAAGCCAGGGTGCGGGGCCACTATGATGGCACCTCCATCCCAAGGAGCTGGTGGGTGTCACGGTGCCTGAATTCCTGGCTGGCAGGGGACAGCATACTGGGTGCCATCCCAGTGGTGATGGTCATATGGCTGCAGAGGATGTTGTCCTGAGGAGCCTAATGTGACCCCGGGTTCATTCCCCCACTCTGTCCTCTGCCTCCCGTGCTGTTATGGGCTCTGGGGTGGCTGTCCTGGGGACCCAGCTGCAAGTGGCATCCTGGCAAAGGCATCTCATCCATCCCTATGTCTCATCCCCAGGGAGCGAGGCCAATTCTCCTTGTGTAGCTGTCGGCACGGAGGGGCTGCACAGCGGTATCACCTAAATAAGGGTAACAACTGGGGCAGCAAGTGAGCCCCCTGTCCCCAGAACCACCCCTGGAGGCGTTTGTGGGTGGCTTCCGCCTGGCTCGGCTGCAGGGGGGACACGGGAGGGAGAGAGCTCCATCAGGCTCTCCAAGAGCCACCTGTGTCTGCGACTCTGGAGAGAGGCAGTGGGGGCTGGGTAATAAATGTCTGCATCTCCCACACCCACCTCTTGGTCCTACCATTGGGTTTGCTCTCCAAAATGCGGCAGCATGCTCTCTGTGGCTCGGGCATGAGGTGCTGTGACAGTAATGCCACCCCAGGGGCTTTCACCACTGTCCTTTTGCCACCCAGCCCAGTCATCACCTCCCCACCACCCACTTGCTCATCCCTTGAGAGACCCACCACCATGGTTGGCACCCATTGGCTGTGGGAAGGGTGCTGCCAGCCCAGGGACAGAGCTTGAGCAGCTGGGTCAGACCCCGTGTCCTGATCCCTGGCAGGGAACATCACCCCTGGCACGTGTGGGTGAGCTGGCGCTGGGGCTTGGCATAGGGACGGGCAGGAGGACAAGTATCTTTTGGGGCTTTGAAGGGAAATACAGGGAAAATCTCCCTCTCTGAGTAGAAATCCAAAGCACTGCAGCACAACCTCTGCTGCTCAAGGACTGTCCTGCTTAACCCAGGAACTCCCTCAGCATCAGTCTCCCTCCTCCGGGCTCAGTGAAAGGATGGGACAACTCAGCCCCTCCTTGGCTGTTTGCAGGCACACAAATTCTCCTGAGCCTTCCAAAATGGATCCCATGGGTGGCAAGAAATAAATGGGGGACCCCCAGAGCTGAGCCTGGCCCCGGCGCTGCCCGCACCCTTCCCTTTACAGAGCCTGCTCTGGCTTCTCAGGGGCAAATAGAGTGATCCTGGGCTGTATTTGCTCTTCTCGGATACCGTCGGCTCCACAGAGGCAGAACGACATTTGTCTTTCCCTTCCAGGATTTTCTGAAAGGTAAATGAGAACAGTTCAAGAATATGACCCCATGAACGGCAGAGCGAGAGAATAATGAACAGCCTGGAGAACATCAGCGTGAGGCGTCTGTTTACCCTCCTTTAGGAAGAAAATCAAGGAGAGAGGCAGTGGACGTGAAAGGCAAATCTGCTGGAAAATCAGCTGGAGAAAAGAGAAAATAATCACCTTCTCCTCAAACCTGTAGTTAACTCTGGGGATTCGCTGAGCTGGGAGAGGAGCTTGGTGAGAATCTGGGGGAGAAATTAGAAACTAGAATAAGAAAACAGTTTGGACCAGAATATTATCCCCAATTTCTGCAGTAAATAACAGGGCTATTTGGTGGGTAAAAGGAGCAGCGAGCAGCCAGAAAGCCCTCCGGTGCCTGGGCTGCCTCTCACATCAGCTGGGCCCTGGGTTGTGCTGCCAGCAGCTGCCTGCGCCCCTGATTCACCCCCCCAGGCACGGGCAGCTGTGCCCCCACACCTGCGCCACATGGCCCTGCCACCCCAGGCTTCACAGCCTGAGAAAGTTATGGGGACAGCGGGGTGACAGCAGGGCTCTTGTGTATATCACCTCTGGGATGCCAAACACCCTTCCCTGATCCCAGACTGGGGGGGGAGGAGGGGTGGATGGGACTGGTGTCCCCCAGGTTCACAGCTCCTCCTACACCAGCAAGCCCAGAGAGACGAGGAAGGTCTGCCAAATTTTAAATCTTGGGTGTTTTGTGGAGTTTTGTTTTTTATTTTAAAATCAGGATCCTGCAGGGGCAAACATCAACCAGGCACCCCAAAAAGCAGGTGCAGGCATTTGCTTATCTTCTCTGAAGGGGGACTGGGTGAGGGGGTGAATCTCTGTGGTCTGTGGTCCCAGCCACAGTCTGGCAGTGGATACAGGCAGGTTCGGGCGCTGGTGCCAGGGAGGAGAGCTCTGTCCCTGGGTTATCCGGCAGGACTTGGTCACTCTGCCTGCAGCCCTCCTTGCTGGAGGGGTCCTGAGAGCCCTGGAACATCCCTGGGGAGCTTAGGATGTGGGGTCCTACTGCTGGCCCCCGTGCCCAAAGCTGGTACCCTCTGCTGAGCCCGGCGAGGGTTTTACCTCACTCCTCTCCCGAACAGTCCCTGCCCTTCCTCTCTCATCCCGCGACACTAGGCTGTCTGTCTGTCCTTCAGCATGCTTCCCCTGTCCTCTGGGACAGCTTCTTTTTTTTTTTTCTTTTAATTTAATTTTTATTAGCACACTTTGTAGCCTTGCAGCAACCCAGGAATACAAATAGGACAGCGAGTGCAGCCAGGCTTGGGCAGCGGCGAGCGGGGCTGGCTCCGGCCGTCGTCCTTGGCACCACCAGGGAGGAGGCAGCCGGGCAGATGCTGCCGGTGCCACCACGATCCCCCCCCCGCAGTCGCCATCTCCTCTCTGCTCCCATGGGGCTGCCTGGGAGAGCAGGGGATTTTGCACGGCAGGAAAATCCCCAGGTCATCCCTGGCTGCCTCTGAGACATTCCACGGCAGGGCACATCCCGGGCTCCCCGGCCAGAGATGGTTTTACCCCGCTGATGGGTGAAACCCGAGCGGCCGAGGTGCCTGAAGAAGGACAGTTAAAAACCAGCAGCAGATAACGAGAAAGTCAGCTTGGCCCGGGAAGCGGGCTGCCTAAAAATAGCAGCAAGGTTCTCCGCTGTGACAAGACACACTGGGATTTCTCCCGCTGCCCCATCTATAATGGATAATGGCGCTGCCTGTGCCGTGGCTGGGCCCTCCTGGGTGCACTGGGGCTGTGCCTGCCTTTTTGGGGGTGCAAGGTGGGAGGGTGTGGGGGGGCTTTCTGTGTTTTGCAGAGTCGGCACCCACCGGAGTGTGCAATTCTGGCCACTGTGCATCTTTGCACTATGCCCAGGACAGTGCAGAAAATGAGCCCATGGGGATGGAAGCAAAGAAATCAGGGAAGGGGGGAGGAGAAAAAAAATTCCTCCCTGAAACTGCAGGGCTGTGAGCTGGAAACCTTCTTCTCCCAGCTGGTCTCCCTGCAGCCTCCCAGCTTGCCCAGGGGAGGGTTGCCCATGTGCCCAATGTGTGCCAGGGGGGCCAGGGCAAGCAAGAGGCTGTCCCGTGCCATCATCATGATGGGAGCAGGTGTGACAGGCTGTCTGCTGTGATTAGGGGTGAGGTGGCTGCATATGGGGATGGGGAGAGGGAAGACACTTTGGTCCTCTGCCCCATATGCTCCTGCTGACTTTCCCATCTTGCTGCTTTGCCCCAATGTGGTGGAGAGGTGCAGGTCGGAGGTGCCCACCTGGCTCTCCTTTTGTCGCCTGCTTGTCCCTCCAGCCCCAAATTTGCCTTTCCCGTGGCCCAAGGAAAGCCCGAGTCTGAGCTGGAGTTGTGGAGCACCAAGGATGGAAGAGAAAGACACACAAACATCCCAGAGAGGCCTTACCATACAGGGGGTGTATTCAGAGATGTGTGTGTTTTCTTCCAAAAACTTCATTTAGGTGCAGTCTCTCAGTGCAGATTGTGGGTGGTTGGGGGAAGGCCTTCTCCGTGTCCAGCCCCTGGCACACCTTGCAAAGGGCAGCGTGGCCATCCCAGGCTCTATTAATGAGTGCAGGTAGCTAAGCCCTTAATTGCCTTGTGGGGGAGCGGGGGTGGTTTTGGATGTAACTGGCCACTGCCCAAGAGTCAGAACAAATTGCAAGGTGATCCAGATTGATTTATAAGCATGTTTATTTTTACCAGCCTGGCATGGCCCCCTCCTGGCCGGCAAACAGGGATGCGTCTTCCCTTCCCTGCCTGAGAAATAGCAGCATTTTCTCTGGCAGGGATGAGCCAAGAAGGGAACTTTTATGCGAGCTGGCAGGCTCCCCTGCAGCCACACGCTGGCCCTGAGAGGAGGGGGGGGTGTCATCCAGAGAGGGGGCTGAGCTGCAGGACTGCTCCAAGCGTGCAGTTCCTCGCTGAGGATGCCCAGGAGAGGCTCTTGCAACTTCTCCAGCTGAAATGCAAAGGGAGAGGGATGCAAGAAAGGCTTTTCGGCATCCCTGTGGCCACCAACACCCCCGGGGCCACCAACACCCCTACCCATGCGGACAGAGGGTGCAGCTGGTGGAGAAAAGACAACCTCAACCATTTTCCTGCATGTTTTCTTCTCCCTCAAGCCTTAGAAATCCAGGAAGGGGATTTTCCCCATCTCCCTGTTTTGCAGCTCAGCTCCAGAGCCCTGCTGGGTGGGTGATGCTAATGGCAGCACCGGGGGGGTTCTGTCCCAGGAAGGAAATGCTTTCTGACAAATAGTGCCTGATCACCAGGAACTTTAAGCCACTATATGTGCAGAAATCACAGTCCCTCTTACTTGCCCACATTCTCTCTGATGGGGTAATGCTTCATCTTCATCCCAGGCTGCTCAAAAACTGCAGAGTCAGCAAGATTGGAAATTACATGGAAGGAAAAAGAAGGGCTTATATTTTTTCCCTCTGACATAATATTTAATTATATATTTTTTATATTATATTTTATATGTTATATTTGAGGTGGGAGAATTATGCCATATTTCTTTCCTCCTGGTGGCTGGGGATCCCCCTGCACTGCCCTGGGGGGCAGGTTGGCCCCTGCTGGTTTCCAGTGGCCATAGGGGTCACAGGCTACTTCCAAAGGGATGTTGCAAGACTGTCACCATCCCATAGCCATTAGCAGGTGACTGTGTATGGGTGATGTTGCTGCCAGGCCACCTGGAGGGCTAAGGGAAGTACCCAAGCATGCCACCCTGCCCCACTGTGGGAAAGTGATGCAGGGAGTTGTACTGGGGGGTCAGGAGCTGGATTCCACTGATGTGGGGTGCAGCTGGCCACCATGAAGCCCTGGCAGCATTTGCACAGCTGCCCAAGTGGTGTTTGCCCCCAAAACTCCAGCTGCCCAAGTGGTGTTTCCCCCCCAAAACCCATCCGTGGGCAAGCCAAGGGGTGGCTCTTTGTTCGGACGAGGAAGGGGCAGGGGTCTCCACATGATGGCCCACCCTACTTCTGGCCTGCCACACTTCAG
Organism: Scolopax mira; assembly: GCA_004320125.1. Taxonomy (NCBI): domain Eukaryota; kingdom Metazoa; phylum Chordata; class Aves; order Charadriiformes; family Scolopacidae; genus Scolopax; species Scolopax mira. The sequence goes on along the minus strand of BJBW01008522.1, from coordinate 52,098 downwards.
GGACCCCCCACCAGCCCACTGATGTCCCCAGCCCCAGGGACAGCCAGGCCCTGCCACCTTACTGCCTGGCACAAAGCGGGGCATTGAGGGACACAGCGGGGCTTTGTCCACCCCATGCCCGCCGGGAAGGGGCCGGTTGCCCTCTGCAGGCTTCCTTGGTCCTGTGCTGGCTCTGCAGCCGCAGCACCCATGGGAGCTGGGGGCACCCACGGGACCTACGGCACCCAGGGGACACCTATGGGAGCTGTGGCATCCAGGGGACGTGGGACACCCAGGGGAGCTGACTCCATCTGCTGCAGCCCTCGAGCCATGCCTGACAGCTGGGGACCCCATGGCTGTGCCCATTGAGCATAATTCTCCTGCAGGGGCCAAGGGGTCAGAGAAGGTGGCCACAGAAATTCCAGATTTTTTCCCCAGTTTGGAGATCCCAAGGCTGAATGACGGGGAATCCCCTGTTCCCCACTGGTGGACACCGGGGGGAGAGGGGGGGAGGCTCAGAGAGGTGACAGCGGGATATCACTGCTGTCCTGTGGGACCAGTCTCTCGCACTGCCACAGTGGGCAGCCCTGGGGCAAAACCAGCCTGGTTACCCCCCCCAGCTGGGGGTCCCCAGAGCCACTGATGAGGGGACACCCCCTCCCAAGCTGCTCTCTTTCTTTTTCCAAAGCCTTTTTCCCCCGAAGCCCTGAGCAGGACCATGGGGTGGCTCTGCCCACGCAGTCACTGGGGCACCCAGGAGCTGGCAGCCAAGGGGTGCTAGAGGGGGTGGTGGGTGGAGGGGGGGGGGGGCGGGGTTCTGTCCCTTTAAGGGGGGTGGCTGTCACTCAGAGAGCCCTTTTCTTTGCTGGAGAGCGGGACAGGCACTCAGAGGGGAAATACAGGGCGAGGGACTGCCAGGCGGGCGAGGGCTCCCACAGAGAGCAGCGCAGCAGCCGAGGAGCGGGCGGTCGGGGGAGCTGACCAAGTCCAGCGCCATGGGTGAGTATGGGGGTGAGGGTGGCAGACATGGGAATCCATCACTGGTGCCTCTGGGGACCCTGTCCCACAGTGGAGCTCCCTGAAACTTTCCTCTGGCACCGGCCAGGTCCTGGTGTGGCCGTGCCAGCTGTGGGAGCCGGACGGAGGACGCCTTGGCACAGCAGGAATGGCGTTTTCTTTCCCAAAGTCATTTTCTGTCCCCGTGTGCTCATGCGCTGCCCACAGGGGACAGATGCCAACCCCATAGCCAGTCCCACCCGACTCCTTGACACACGGACTGGGAAGATGAGAGGTCCTTCCCTGGGCTGGTGGGAGCTGGGAGGTGGAGGCAGGGCACCAAGACCTGTCACAGCTCATGCCATTTGTATGCTATCCTTGGGAGAACAGAGGCACTCCTCGTGCCTCAGTTTCCCTATTGGTACCCTAGAGCTAATACTTACCGGCATGCCCCCCACCCATGGCATCAGGGGTTCTCTGTTCCCAGGAGTGCCATGGGCTGCCAGCACGCTGCCTCCTCCTCCTCCTCCTGTCTGCAGCGTATTGTTTGACTCCAGCAGCAGCTGAGCCCGGGTACAAGGCCCGGGATTGTGCGGCACAAGGGCTCTTTTTCTCCTCTTTTCCCCTCCCCAGCCTTCCCCAACGTGGCTTCCCAAAGCCCAGGGGGCCGGAGCTGTGGCAGGGAGCCTGCCAGGCCCCCACTGCATCCCAGGACCAGCAGCCCCCTAGGAAAGGAGCCACTCAGCGAGCCCCAGCCCCTGGGGGAACCTGCCATGCTGCTTCCCAGGTGGCCAAAAATAAAAAGACCCAGCACCCCACTGGCCATCCTTGTGGGTCCCAGCCAGGTTTGGGGAGCAGCGCTGGCTGGGAAGAGTGAGACACTGCCCCCCCCCCCGGGATCTGTTGTGTTCCAAGGCAAACAAATGGGGGGGGGGGTTGTCCTAGCGCTCCCCCCATAGCACAGCCTTTGTTCCCTGTTTGCTCTCGGCACGGGGCAGCCACTGGGGTGGCAGTGCCAGGACAATCCCCCATTGTCCTCGGTGCCACCGCGGGACCTTGCTCCCAGTGGGGAGGGGAGGGCACTGCTGGCCAGGACCCCAGGGCTTGCTTGTCCTTGGTGGGAGGAGATAAGCTCTGAGGGGGGGCCGTGGGGGGAGTGTAGGTTTGGGAATGCTTCCCACGGGTGCCTTTTTTTGTCACATTCAAGGCACAAATGTTATTTGTGGGGTGCCGGAACCTGTGTTTTGGGAAGGGGAGCAGCTTTCCTGGGCAGAGGTGTTGCACGCCCCGGGTTGTCACAGCTTAGCTGGAGCCAAACTGATGCTCCTGAGGTGGGTGCAAGCCCAACTGCCTACCCACCCCCAAATTGAGCAGGAGAGTGGCTGGCTGAGCACCTCCAAACCCAGACCCGAGCAATGATCCTGCACATCAGAGCCCTGGCGTGCAAAAGGAGCAGGTGCCCATGGCCCCACTGCTGAAAAAAACACCAGCATTTAGGCAATCCAGGTGGCACACTGGCTTGTGCCCTCGCTTTCCCTCCCCACGCTCAGGTCCACATGCCCTCTTGCCAAATGGGACTAAACACATTACACAAGCGCTGACGTTCAGGAAACTAACGTGTCTCCTCTCCATAAGTACATCAGCTGCTGTAATGAGCTGCCCGCGGGGTGCCAGGAAAGGGGATGAGTGCCCCCCCAACGCGCCACCCCAAAGCCTGGGGTGCTCGGTGTGAGTGCTGGCTCTTCTCACCCTGCCCCAAGGGTGGGCCATGTTGCTGTGTCTCCACTGGGGTTTGTCTGCCAGGAGGTGCTGGGTTCTCCTCCATCTTCGAGGTGGAAAGAAAAATGGAGGCAGCCGGTGTCAGCGTTGCCTGCATGTGGGCTGTGCTGGCAGCGGGGAGCCCATTAGCAGCTTGTTTGGTGGGTCCTGCTGGCATCACGCTACGTCGCCTTGTATTTCCATCTTGCTTCATGTGGGTCATGATGGTTGGCTCACCTCAGTTCCCCGTCTACCTCACACCCAGGGGCTGCCTTGTGGTGGCCCTGGTGCCCCATGTAGTCATCACCCCCCTGTCCCTGGGCACGCTTGGGTGCCATCCCTCCCGACAGCTTAGAGAGCTTGTGGGGAAGCTGCTGGGTTTGGATCTCCCACATCACTGAATCATTTCTGGGTTTTTCCTTCAACCTGCTTCCCTCCTCCCGCTGGGCACCTTCCTCCCCCAAAGCTTGCCTGCTCCTGAGCTGCAGGCTCTGGGTGCTCCCCATCCCAGTGGTCCCATCCCACCTCACCTCTCTTCTCCCTAGGTTTGCTCGAGTGCTGTGCCAGATGTCTCATTGGGGCACCCTTTGCTTCACTGGTTGCCACTGGCTTGTGCTTCTTCGGGGTAGCGCTGTTTTGTGGCTGTGGGCATGAAGCCCTCACAGGCACTGAGCAGCTCATTGAGACCTACTTCTCCAAAAACTACCAGGACTACGAGTATCTCATCGACGTGTAAGTACCCTGCTGCGGTGCATCGCCCTCATGCCGGGACCCCTCGCCCCTTCATCTTGCTCTTGCTCTGCACTGCCAGGAGGAGGTGTCTGGCCGTGCTGGCCAGGGCGATGCTGTCACCCAGGCACCATGGAGACCCCAGGCTGTGTTTGCCATGTGCTGATGCCATGGCTGCACAGCAGGGTCCGGTGGCCACTTGTTGCCTTTTCATGCCTATTTTTATCCGACCCTCGCTAGGTGTCCTGGCTAGTGCTGGACCTCTGCACCAGGTAGGTATGGAGGGCACAGAGGAGCTGACGGTGTCCCACTGCCTAGCTTGCCATGGCTTTGCCCCAGCTTGCTCCTCTTGCAGCTTCACCCTCCATTTTGGTCCTCCCCTGGGGTGGCGTGGGGAGGGTAAGACCAGGTTGCCCCAGCCATACCCTGGTGCTTGAGCATCCCTGCTCCCTCCTCTCCCCGGCAGCATCCACGCTTTTCAGTACGTCATCTACGGCACGGCCTCCTTCTTCTTCCTCTACGGAGCCCTGCTGCTGGCCGAAGGCTTCTACACCACCGGCGCCGTCCGGCAAATCTTCGGGGACTACAGGACCACCATCTGCGGCAAGGGCCTCAGCGCAACGGTAACTGGGGGCCCGAAAGGGAGGGGAGCGCGAGGCCCCCAGCGAGCTCACTCGTTGCAGCGGGTGTGTCAGTGTTTGGGAAAGTGGCTAGGACATCCTGACAAGGTGATCTTAACCGGGGTTCAGCACCCCTTCGCGCGCCCCACAGCGGGTTCGCCACGCTCGGCGTGGCCAAAGGGCAGGAGGCTGCGGCCATCGGGGTTTCGGGGGGGGGGTGGGTGGTGGTCCCAAAGGGAAGCGCAGCCCAGCCGCCCCCCAAGGTCCGCCAACAGCTCCTGGGGACCCAAGCAGCCCAAAATAAATAACCACGTTTCATGAATCCACTTCATAGAATCATAGAATGGTTTGGGTTGGAAGGGACCTTAAAGGTCATCCAGTTCCAACCCCCTGCCCAGTTCCAACCCCCCCTCCCCCACCTCCCATCAGACCAGGTTGCTCAAAGCCCCATTCAGCCTGGTCTTAAAATCATAGAATCACAGAATGATATGGGGTTGGAAGGGATCTCTGGAGATCATCCAGTCCAATCCACCTGCCAAAGGGGGTCCACCCAGAGCAGGTTGCACAGGAACATGTCCAGGTGGGTTTTGAATGTCTCCAGAGAAGGAGACTCCACCACCTCTCTGGGCAGCTTGTTCCTGTGCTCTGCCACCCTCACAGTAAAGAAGTTCCTCCTCATGTTTAGGTGGAACTTCTTAAACTCAAGTTTGTGCCCACTTGTATTTGAGTATTTGAGTCTTGAACATCTCCAGGGATGGGACAGCCACAACTTCCTTGGGAAAAGTTTAAGCATTGGCCACGAGCATCCCCGCGGTGCTGGCAGCCCAATGTCCTCTGGCACCCAGTGGTCCCGGGGTCATCCTCTCTGCTGTGCTTGGGGACCATGGCAAAGTGTTGGCCAGGGGACCCCATGTCCTGGGAGAGTGGAGGGAGCATGGCTGCGGTTCCCTCGGGGTTGGGTCGGTGTGGCACGGTGGAGGGAGGGCAGGAGAGCCCCATGGTCATGCCAAGGCAGGTTTTGCAGCTGCCCTCCTGCAGAGACCAAACCCTGTTTGGACACGGCCGTGGGTTTTTTTCCCCCCTTGCATGGGATGTGGCAGCCATCCTGCTGCCACCACTGGTCACCTCCATGTATACGTAGCTGCCTGTGAAGCTGGGGCTGGTGCTGGCCCCGTAAGCCACAGGGGTGCCACCTGGGGATACACCGGGTCTGGCGGGCGGTGTGGAGCCAGATGCAGGCAGCATCCCAGCCCCCTGCCTGCCCTATGCCCTCTCCTCCCTGGGGACCCTCGCGCTCCCCTGTCCCCTGTCCCTGGCTGCTCAGTAACCCCAGCTCTTCCCTGGCTTGTCCTGCCCCTTGCAGTTTGTGGGCATTACCTACGTCCTGACCATCATCTGGCTCCTGGTCTTTGCCTGCTCTGCGGTGCCTGTCTACATCTATTTTAACACTTGGACCACCTGCCAGTCCATTGCCAACCCCAGCAAGACCTCAGCCAGCATCGGAACCCTGTGTGCGGATGCCAGGATGTATGGTGAGTGCCGGGTTCCTTGCCCAGGAGCCAGGACTCAGGGTGGAGGAGAGGGGATGAAGAAGAGGGTCCAGGCAGATAAGCCTGGGATAAAGCAGAGGCGAGTGGTGAAGGGCCCCAAAATGCTGAGGAGGGCGTGTGTGTGTGTGTGTGTGTGTGTGTGACACATGGTTGCGGGAGGCTGGGCAAGACAGCTGGCTGGTGGCCATGCCCAGCTCACCTGGCTCCCCATTTCTCACCAGGTGTCCTGCCCTGGAATGCTTTTCCCGGTAAGGTGTGTGGCTCCAACCTGCTCTCCATCTGCAAGACCAACGAGGTGAGCACCTCCTGTCCCCCCCATATGCCCTCCCTTCAGGGGGTGGCCTCGGCACTGGCCTCCCCAGCCAGTGCACGGGACCCCAGGAGCTCACCCCACCCTCTTCCCTTGCAGTTCCAGATGACTTTCCACCTCTTCATCGCAGCCTTCGTGGGGGCAGCCGCCACACTGGTCTCACTGGTGAGTCGGTGCTCCCCCTGTCCGGCCATTCTCCTCCGCCCGGCAAGGATGTGGGGGCAAAGGACAACAGAGGTGGTGGGTGTGGACGAGACAGAACCTGTACTCGTGTCATTTTCTGGCACATAAGTGCAGACGAAGAATTCAGGCCATAAGAATGTAGAGGTGGCTGCTGGAGGGGATCTGGAGAGGCTTTAGGAGACCACTGGGGAGAGGCATTGTTGCCTTCCCCCAGATGTCCTCCTGCTTTACACCAGCAATGAGACATTGCGGTGTCCCACCGGTGCAGCAGGGCAACAGGGCTCCACGGGACAACTGCCTTGTTGGAGTGCTGGGCTGGGGGATGCCACCTCTGACATACCCCGGCAAGAAGTCCCACTTTGCTTGCCTTCTTCACCGGTGGGAGCTTCATTCCTCCTCTCTCTCCTCGCTCACTCTCTTCCCACCCACAGCTCACCTTCATGATCGCCGCCACCTACAACTTCGCTGTCCTCAAGCTGATGGGCCGAGGCACCAAGTTCTAGCCTGCGCTGTGGATCCCGGCCAGACCGAATGACCTTCTTTTCTCTAACCTCGAGGCTTTAACACTGCAGCCACCCGACACCAGGTCTCCTGCGTTAACTCTGCCTTTGCTGCTGACTCCCCTCCTCTTCCTCCCTCGCATCCATCGTGCTGAGCGTGACCAGGAAGGAGAGCTTCCCACCAATGGACACCTCTTCATGCACTTTTCTCTCTCTGCTCATCCGTAACCGGTTCGCTCTAGGGCCAAGCCCATCAAAACCAGCCAGAGAAGAGGAGGGACTTACTCCAGTGTCCCGATGTTGCCTAGAGATGAGCAAAGGCCTTCATGCTCCTGGGAGGAGAAATCCATGTAGCTACTCTACGAGTAGCAAGAGGCTACCTAGAGAGAAAAGGAAGCTGGCCCAGTCCTGGTACCATTGCTAGAGACTCTCCTGGAGCTGTCTGCTGTCACCACCCGCAGATGGAGAATAAGGACTTTTTTTTTTTTTTTTACCCCCCTTAGCACAGAAAGATGATGAATTTACCCCAAATTGCCTGCTGCAGCCAAGGCAAAGGGAGTTCAGGGCAAGGATCTTCCCGTTGTGGAGAAGAGAGTGCTGACCCCAATGCTGATAAAGCCCTAACCCAGCTGCCCCTTATTAAAGCCTAAAGGAGTTTGGTGTCTCTAGACAAGGGGGACTCTTGGCTTTACCCTCCAGGTAAAGAGGTGGCAGATAGGTTTGACTGAGAGGGGACAGGAGTGTAAAGCCAGAGCCACCCCTCCGCAGGCAGGGGGGATGTCCCCACCCTTGGACTGCCCACCCTGCCCTGCCAGCGCCGCGCTCGCCGCACGCTCTCATCCCTTCACAATGGTGCTCTTCTCTGGGGTGACGTCTGCTTCTCTAACCTCCGCTGCGCCGGAGAGCTTGGGTTGTTTCTCATCCGTCTCAAATGTAACTTTCCCTCCTTGTCGTCCCCCTCTTCCCTTCACTGTTCCCCAACCCCCCTACCCTTTGTGTTTCCTACAAGTCAGGACGACTGTCTTGTGTCTACCAGGGCGGGAGGGACCGGCAGCATCTCACTTCCAGCCCAAACCCATGAAGGAGTTAAGGAAAGAAAGAAAAGTAGTGGTTTGGGGGTCACAGGGTGGAAGCACATCCCATCTCTGCAAACCAGATCCATTCTGGTGCCAGTTCAGTCTTTTCCCATGGAGGGGGGCATCAGGGCAAGGGGTTTGGTGGAGGTGACCTCTCCCTCACGATTGCTCTCCACGGCAGCTGGAGGAAAGCCCTCTGGCTGGGTAGCTTGGGTCCAGCCAGATCCACCAAAATACCTTTTCCAGTCCTCCCCGCCAAGTGGTATTTTGTTTTGCTCTTCCCTGCTTCTCCTTAATGCTAATCTTAGTGTTTATTTATTGGAGAAACTACTTTCAGTGGCAGACTGTAGCTCCATCTTGCATGGATTTATCGGTTGGTTTTTTTTTAATCTGTATTATTATTATTATTATTTTTAACTGCTGGTTTCAGCAGGGGCAAGGATAAAGGAGCAGATCTGCTGAGCAGAGCGTTCGAAGGATCCTTGCCACCGGGAATGCTGAAATAGGTTATCCAGGCTACCAACGCACACGGGCTGGGGAGGGGGGAGATGCCAGGAGGGATGGCAGGGTGGGGAGAAACCAGTCAAGATCTGGGAATTCACATCAACTCTATCTCTCTTGGGGGTTTGCTGGGGTTTTTTGGTATCCATTTAACAAAAAATAACCAGATCCTCCTTCCCACCCTTGTCCCTAGACCCCAAACACACACACACAGACACACGTGCACACACACACACGCAAAAAGAGAGTTAATCAACTGAAAGTGTTTCCTTCATTTCTGATCTAGAATTTCAACTTGTTAACAAGCAATAAAAAGGAGCAAGTTTTTAGAGACTTATCTTACAAGATGTATTTTATAAAAATTAAAGAAAATAAATTAAAATTAAGAACATTCTGAACAAGATATATGTGTCTCTGTCTGTCTGTTGTGCTGGCTTTCCCCCCACTCCCTGCTCAGGGCTAAAAAAAAAAAAGCAGAGAAGGGGAGGCTGCAGAGGGGAAGGTCCCAGAGGACCAGTGCTTGCCAGCTCCACGTGTGGACCAGCAGCCCCCACGGGACTCTGCCCACCCCTCCCTTCCCACCCCAGTCATGGGGTTCATCACCCTGACTTCAAAATCTTGGTTCCCAGCTGGGAACCAAACCCCTAGTTCTCCTCCAGACACCCAGAGGAGAGCTGGGGTCCTGCAGGAGCCCCCTGCCCATGTTTGGTGACGTGTTGCTGCCCTTTAAGGCTCAGCCTACGCAGCAACAGCCTCTGCTGAGTTTCCTGATGCAGCACCCACAGCACGACCACAGCAAAACTCATCAGCACGGCTTGAGCAAAGCTCGCACCAGGCAGTGCACATGGTCCAAGCGCATCCAGAGACACGTAGGACGCACGATTTTCTCACTGAAATTGTGAAATAAGACTGTCTTGTTTAGGCACGAGGGTGGATTTAATTATTGCAGGGCTCTACATGTCCTGTCCATGTCCTGCTCCGTGGGTGGCTGCGAGCCATTTGCCGTAGGGTCATTAACGGCTTGCACAGCGCTGGTGCGTGGGGAGGTCATCGGCCGGTGGCTTTCTGCCCCTGATGAGGAGAACCCTGCCCTCAGATGCATGCTTCCACAGCAACTACTCAAAAATTGCTGATTCAAATGTTTCTTCTCTTGGAAATTCCCTCCCCAGGAGCTGTGCCCAGGAGCCTCCAGGGAGCGAGGCCATAGAGGGATGCTCCCAGCCCTGGCACTGCTCCTGTTTGCAGCAGATCTGCCCAAGATGCAGATTTCAGGTGCAGTGAGGTGCCCACCAGCAGCAGAGTGGGCTAGGAACTGGTGGGCTGTACCTACCCACAGCCAGGACCTACAGCCACATGGCCAGGACCCTTGCTGCTCTTCCAAAATAGGACTTTAGCCCAAATCCCACTCTTTCCTCTCTCCTTTGCTTCATCCCCTTCTGGGCAGGGAGCAAGACCTACATGCAGCCCAGCCTGGGGGAGGTTTAGCTCATATGTTGCTGCTGCCCCGGCTCTGTGCCCAGCTGTGCCCGCACCCCAGCCTTACCCCAGCTCACAGAAACCCGTGGGGCTGCAGCCAGCATCAATGGTGGCCTTTGTTCCCCGCGTTCCCAGATGCCATCACCCTCCTCTCCCATTGCTGAAAGGGCCCTGTGTGTGCAGGATCAGCCGCTGGGCAGGAGAGAGCCGGGGAACAAAACACCATCTCTTTCCCCTGGCAGAGACTGGTGCCCCCCGGCCGGGGTGAGGGTTGGGGACAGCAGTGCGAGGCAGCGTGTGAAAGTGGCCAGCATGGCCAGGATGCTGGGCAAGCTTGAAGGACATGTGTAGTCACTTATCAGGTGCAACCTTGGTGGTATCCCGCTGCCACCCCACCTTGGGGACGTGGGATCTGCTCTCCCACCTCCTTCCTTGGGCAACCAGTGCCCTCCCCAAATTGGCTGTGAATCGTCAGGGAATAAACCCTGCCTGGTACCAAACCACATCTCTGTAAACTGGCCCATCACGAGAGCTCTGAGGCAATTCAACACTTTCCCCCTGTCTAGCGGCTGAAACGCGGGTGCAGTTTGCTCCCACAAAGGCTGGAGCAGGGAAAGGGACCCTGGTGCGGGTCCCACTGCTTGGCAAGGAGACTCCCACCCTTCCGGCCCATGCCCTGCCACTCCGGGAGGTGGCCCTGTGCCGCTGCTAGCAAGGGACACCGGGCAGGAGAACCCTTGGGACGGCGAGGACAGAAAACCTGCCCAAGGAGAGGGTGGCGGCACCCGAGGGTGGCCGTGTAGGGCTGATGCTCCTCCTTCGGGCCGGGCTGGGCCGGGTTCCCGCATCCCCGGTCCTTCGTCTCCTCCCCGCGGCCGCTGCGGGGCAAGGCGGGCGTCGTGCCCCGGACCCCCCCCCTCCCCCCTTCCTCCGCTGCGCTGCCCCTGCTTCCCCGGGGAAGCCCTCCCGGGCAAAGGCACCTCTCCTTGGCCCGGGGAGCCTCCAAAACGAAGCCAGCCCCCCGGACCACGCATCCGAAAAACCAGCCACCGTCTCCCTCTAGCGCCCCGATTGACACCGGGCTCAGTCCCGCGCAGCCCAGCCAGGGAACCGCAAATAAAAGCCACCCTCAAGATCCATTTGGTGCTCTCTGAAGCCCCTGTGCCAGCCCCTAACTACACAGAAAAGCCACAGAGGTGGGCACAGCCCCCTGCTTTGCCCTCAGAGCAAGGGGTCGGGGTAAGCCCCGGGGAAAGGATGAGCAGGTGGGCTCATGGAAAGGGCTGCCAGCTCTCCTGGGATGCCCTCCATCCCTCCAGCTGCCGAGCAGGCAGTGGGCACACCAGCCACCATGGCAGGACACACTCAACGTTGGTCCCCACCTGCAGCTCCCCCAGCCCTGTCCTGGCTGCATTTAGGGCAGGGAAAGGGCTGTGAGTGGTGGCCCTGGCAGGGGGGGTAGCTGGTGAGCAGCCCCTGCCTGCCAAGGCCACAGCATGGTACTGCCACCCATCTTCCCCAAAGAATGTCCCACCTGTCACATCGTCTCAGGCACCCAGCTGGTTTCTCTCCATTCCTGGGCACAGCTTGGCTCTGCCAGGGAGATGCCCGGGGACGAGGAGGGAAGAGCAAGTGGGAAGTGCTCATGGGAAGGACTGACAACAGGACAGGGAGATGCTGTGCTTGGCTGCTCTGGAAGACATAAGTCCTGCATCTACAAGTGGCCACAGTGGCTTCTGAAGGACCCCTAGAAGCCCCCAGGCTGCTCCAGCAGCCATGCAAGCCCTGGGGTCAAGGGGTATCTCTGCCCATCCCTGATTGCTTTTGTCTGAGCAATCACCTCAGTGGGTGATTTCCTTGATTTCATGGATCATCCCAGGCCCTGTTTCCCAGTCGAGGGACTCTGACTCACCTGAGGCCACAGGGTAACTGCTCCAGGAGCTGCCATCACCTCCTACATCAGCAGAGCAAGGAGTGCTCCTCACCCCAGAGCAGAGCAGCCAGTGTCCCTAGTGCCAGAGCTGCAACTCCCTGTTAAGAACCAAAGCCTGGAGCAGGGCTCAGAGGCTCCTAAAAGGGCATTTTTAGAGTATTTGTATCTTTTGCTCACCTTCAAACACACAGAAGAACATGTGTTCCCAGAAACCTTCCTACAGCTGTACTGCTTTGAGGAGCCAGCCTCCAGAGCAGGGAGGAGCAGCTCTCAGGAAACATGGCATGTGAGGATCATCCATCACCCAGAGAGCCACCCCAGGGCATCTACAGCCATATGGGGCTCCTCAGATAGTAATCTTAGAGATGATTTCCATTTCCTCATCCCACCAAGCAGCTGCACGACTTTAGAGCTGCACTACATAGGCCCAAAGCAGCAACATCCTCAAGAGGGCTGTGGGAGAGAGGGATGGATGGAACCAGGAGACTCCCCACCACTCCTCCCCCTTTGCAAACACACAGGGATGTGCCACAGCATCTGTTGCAGATGGCAGCAGCTCACTGCTTTCCTCTGGAGACACTACTTGGCCCTCCAGGGATCCATCCTCTCCCCACTCCATGACAAAACCCACAGAGCCCTCTGCTATTGCTTGTGGTGGCCAAGGGGGGAATGAGGGAGCAGCCTCACCATCTCTCCTGCTTCTGCCCCACATTTTCTTACAAACATCTCCCACTGGGGGAGTTCTGATGGCTTTAGACAGACCCTCGCTGACGTGAGACAGCCTCACCCAACCTCCCTGACCCCTCCAAGGCTGGCACCATCTCCCCCCAGGACAAGTTGGCTGCCTGTTTTCAGCTGTGTTTTGAAATAGCTGAATGAAGATGCTGGAGGCCCCCAGACACTCCAGCCTACATTTAAAACGCAGGATTTCCGAGGACTTCAAACCCTTTGCTGCCTCTGGAAGCCTAGCTAGGCAGGCAGACATGGAGAAAAATAAACTAAAAGATTCTGCCAACAGAAACAGCAGGCACAGACTCTGCAAACACAGAAGAAAGCCTCCCAAAATAAGCGGCCATCCTGGCAGGACAGCAGAAGAGTCCCATATGCTGATTTCTCAGCATCCTATGGAAATCATGCCTGGCTACAGCCCCCTGGAGGCCCAGGGACTGGTTCCAAGATCACAGGAAGAAATCAAAGGGAAGTACGTGGCTTCCTGCTGAGAGTCCAGGCTGAAAATTAAAATGTAGTGACAGAAGGAAGCAATGAGGAATATTTGTGTTAGAGAAGGATTTTCAGGAGTGTATACTCCTGAAAAGGCAGAAGTGGTTACTGGATTCAGCTAGTAAATAAATTACATTCCTTCAACTACTGGTTCAGCGAGGTACATTCAGGAATAACTAACCTCTTTGATCCCTTACTGACTTCCCTCCAACCAACCCAGTTCCACATCCTTCAGGAGAACGGGAGCTGAACTGACTTTTGATTACACCAGAAGGCAGCAACCACTTCCTTGATTCACTTGAATACACCCATGTTTTATTTGCTTAAATAAAGGTAGAATCTCGGTTTTACAATTCCAGTTCTGTAGCAATAGCAACATCTGCAGCAGCACGAGTGGACACAGGGAGGGGATGGCTGTTGGCACCGAGCTTTGCAACAAAGAGTTCAAAATCCTGGCTCCTTTGGAAATTGTGCGTATCGTTTAAATTAAATATATGACATTCTACTTTTAAAAAATGGATTTTCAAAACACATAGGTCTAATAAAATAGCTTTTTTGAAAAAAAAAATAAAAAAATCAACGATCCAATGTCTGTTAGGAATAAAAGATGCTGTGTAACACCCTCTGGCAATACTTACTGCCTGCACAGCCTGTGCACAGGGAGGCTCTCGAGCTTCAGCTCTCCGCAGCAATGGGCACCCAGGGTACCACAAAGAGCCTGCTGCACCCACCCTCTCCCACAGGAGGGACCAGTCCTCACACACATCCTATGAGACTGGTGCTGTGGAAGCAGCAGTTTCATCCACAGAGAGCTCCCTCAGCAGCACACAAAGGCCTGGGACTGGTCTGGGCCTGGGACCAAGCAGCTCTGGGGGAACATGTCTGTTCAGAGGTGTAAATCAGAACCATTTTGAATCAGAATACCTTGATATCAGAATGATATGGGGTTGGAAGGGACCTCTGGAGATCATCCAGTCCGAACCCTTGCCAAAGCAGGTCCCACAGGAATGTGTCCAGGCAGGTTCTGAATGTCTCCAGAGAAGGAGACTTCACCACCTCTCTGGGCAGCCTGTTCCAGGGCTCTGCCACACTCACAGTAAAGAAGTTCCTCCTCATGTTTAGGTGGAACTTCCTATGTTCAAGTTTGTGCCCTCTTTTTTAAACTCTTGTCCTGTCACTGGGCACCACTGGAAAAAGACTGGCCCCATCCCCTTAACACCCATCCTTTAAGTACTTACAGGTGTTGATCAGATCAGATCCCCCCTTGGTCTTCTCTTCTCCAGACTAAAAAGATCCAGGTCCCTCAGCCTTTCCTCATAGGAGACATGCTCCAGGCCCCTCACCATCTTTCTAGTCCTCTGCTGTACCCTCTCCAGCAGTACCCTGCCTTTCTTGAACTGGGGAGCCCAGAACTTGAAGGAGATATCAAGTAGTGTTAACCTGAAGAAAAATCTAGAAGCCTAGGGACATCAGACATTGGTAAATAAACAGTAACAATAACTTTAATATCCTGTAAAAATCTGTTGCACCTACAGAAGCAGAGCCTTCTCTTATACCTCAAGGGACCTGGTTTTCCAGAGACTGCAAGCACTCCCTGTCTATCCCTGCCAATGAGTGTTCAGTCCCATTTGGGAATCAGATCTCTCTAAAGCACTTGGCATTAAAGCTTCAGCCCCTTCCACCCGTGGCTGCTCTGCAGAGAGGGGCAGGATGGCCCCGAGTTGCCCCAGAGGAGACTCCCTGCCTGTTCAGAGACTGCACGGTGATGGGGGTTCAGATGCCACCAGCCAGCACAAGGGCAGAAATTGCCCTGCTCTAAAGCACAGCATGAGGCTGCTCAATTTGAGCTACAGAATTTACCATTCAGTAGCTCATCACAGTGGGAATGGCACTCAGCAGGTAGCAGGTATGTTCTCGAGGAAGATCTCCCTGGGACAGGCTCCTACATGCTTATGGGCAAAGCCATATGTTTCCACGGGAAGCTGCAGGACATGAGGTTATAATGGTAAAGACAGCAAGCACTTATCTCTCTGCTACACGGACAGCTTGGGACTAACACCTACCAGGGGCAGGAGCTGGGATCAGTAAAGCCTGATGTCCTTTTCTAGAAGGTTCACCCACCCTGAACAGAGGTGGAACCAGTGCAGCTCTCTCCAGTTGGCCGAACACAGCTGCCATAAACAAAGGCCACTTAACCAAGTGGACATCCTCTACCAGTAAAGTTTGTCATATGAATTATAGCTAAAACATACTGGATTCTCCATTAGGGAGTAAGGGCCAGGACAATAGCACGAGTCAACTGTGCTCAGCAGCACCACACCTGACACGGCAGGTAATGAAGGGAATGGTTCCATGTTGCAGCATCCTGGTGGGAAACATCTGCACCAAACCAACTGAAGATGCTGATCCACCAGCTAACGAAGCACAGCGGCCACCAGCCCTGCACTCCAGCTGACCACTCATTACTCCCCTGGCCACCTGCACACCTAGGAGACATCCCACCCACCTACCCTCTGGTCTGCTAGAGCATATCATCTGCACATGTGACAGAAACCAGCTGAAGTTTCCTGAACTCCTGAGTAACACTAAACCCTTTGACATGACTCAGCGAGTGTCCACATCGGTATTTTTCACCCAGGGCTTCAAGCTATGAGAAGTGAGATCCAGTGCTGAGCCTCCAGAAGAGACAAGGAAACGTATGTTAAACAAGCAGCACACGATCCCTCAACAAAATAATACTCTTATGAGACAGAGTTAAAGGCAAAGAAAAACAGACCAGAAATAGGCAACTACGAAGAACTGATGCTGCCACATTCAAACCCAGGTCCATCTCTCCTTTGTGTGTTGCTTCAGATCAGAGCTCTAACAATTCTCAGCACAATTCAGCCTCAGGACAGAACGCACTTATCCCAAACAACAAATACACACATCTCCTCAGCCACGCTAGTATTTGGCATTCTCACAGTTGCACGGGCTAGAGTCTCTACAACAGGTTCCATTCAGTATGCTGAGCAGACTCGCCTTTGGCAGTAAGGTCATGAGTTTAGTGGGTCTATTATTATTATTTTTTTTTGAGTTCAGGACTAAAATACTTCAAAGAGTGTCTACAGCACCCTCAGCTTTGTTCCGCAGGCAGTTCTTGGTACAGATCAGATCACCACTGTCTTTAGTGAATTTAAAGGACTTTAACCCAGTCCTTTAAACCTGCTAAAACAGGCAGAGGTGGAAGCAGGACTATGCTCACGTGCTTTTCAACAGCTTCCTCCTGCAGATACATGCTCTGTGCCCCGAAAACTCCAGCTGGAATTCAGATGGTGAGGCTGCACTCCCCAGTGAGCAAACCACCTAAGTGTCCTTGTGGCCACTCTCCTCAGAGTGCCCCAGCACTGCCCGTGCTTACTCCGATCCAGCCGCAGGCTCTGAGCCACGTTCCCGAAGCAGCAGCCACTCCTTAACAGCAGGAGGACCCTGATTTGGAGCTGGTGTGCAGGTCAATGGTGTGGCCCAGCATGCAGTGCTCTAGCTGCTCCTCCACTGCCAGCACTTGTCGCACAGCCTCCTCAAAGGCTACTGCCACATTGGTGTCATCCTTGGCACTAGTCTCCAGGTACGGATAGTTACCGTTTTCCATGCACCAGGCCTGGGCCTCCTCTGTGCTCACTTGTCTCTCAAGTTTGTCTATCTTGTTGCCCAGGACCACAAATGGGAAATGTTCAGGGTCCTTCACGTCAGCATAATAGACAAACTCCTTCTGCCAGTTACTGAGGTTCTCAAAGCTCTGCCGGTCGTCCACACTGAAGGTCAGCAGGCAGCAGTCTGCTCCCCTGTAAAAAGGGGTTCGCAGGCTCTTGAATCTCTCCTGGCCTGCAGTGTCCCAAATCTGGAGGGTCACAAAACGTCCGTCCACCTCCAGGTCCCGGTTTAAGAACTCCACACCAATCGTGTGGAAAGCCTGGGAGTCAAACTTATTGGTGACGTACCGGTTCATGAGGGAACTCTTCCCAACTCCACCATCCCCGAGGAGAATGACCTTTAGGAGCAAGGACTTCCCACTCATCACAGCAGGACAGAGGGGCAAGGTACCAAGGCAACCTGCAGAGTTCAGAAAGAGTACAAAATAGCTATTTTTGGATTCTGCATGGATTCATGGAATTCTGCAGAAAGTTGCACATGGAAGAACATGTTATTTCCATCCCCATTTCTGAACAAATTTTGCATATAGGAGGTAAATTATGTTATTAGAGAGATAAGAGCTGGGAATTGGACTAGCTTTCAGGCACACAAGTCTTCCATGAAGTCCAAAATGGAAGCAGCACATCACCACTGTAAGCACAAGGTGAGAACAACTGTTGAGTTTAGTATCACTTCTGCTATTTTTGGTGAAAACTTTTTTATCTGAAAGCTCATCTATCTTTTCCAAAGGTACCACCACTAGTTAAACACCTCTTCTGGCCTGTGTCCTCAAGCTACCACAGAAACCACAAAACCACCAGGCATCGCCATCGTCAGACCTTCCTTTCCACTGTACCATCACTAGCTAAATAATTTCTCCCATCTGACTCTACTGGAAGGATGTAAAAGATGTAGAGGCCTAACACATCAATACCAGTCAGCAAGAAAACCAGTTCTTCATCACCCCAGGAACGCTGACTCACCTTACACGTGGCACTGTGCTTGCTTTCTGCACCTCATCTCTACAGCTCAGGAGGGGTTTCCCGGGCACAGAGACCCAGTTTATCTCTGCTGCTTTTTTTTCTGGCAGCGTTTTTCGCAGCTCAGTTTGCCAGGTCACAGGTGCAAGTTCAACATTGCAGCAACCCCGACACCACAGGTTCCTTACGTCAGCAGTGGCAAGAGAAAGGCCAAGTGCCAATCAGTCCTTCCCCCCCCCAGGGAGGTTCTGCAAGCCTGACACAGAACAAGAGATTTGTTTGGCTGCTGTCTGTACTGTACCTGCTCTAGAAATACAGCGCTTCTGTCTCCAGGACTGTCCAGGGAACACCTTCCTCCAGCATAACAGTCACTAAAAAACAAATATCAGTCAGCAAAGGTTGCCAGAGCTGCGGTTGATGCACTACCTTTCAGCCTGTGATGGTGGCCCAGGCTGGAAGAACAGCAGCAGAGCTCTAGGAAGCTGAAAGCATAGTACTAATGGCTGGAGTACAACAGGCGAGAACAAGGTGCCAAGGACAGCTTCCCTTGCCCTAAGTAAAATGGAACACAGCCCGTTTATGACCAGGGCAGAGCCACTACATTATGGATGTACAGCCAAAATAACAAAAGAATAAATCGAAGGAGCTCTGGCACAAGAGCACAAGCTGTGTAACCTGTGTCTGCTCTCAATCCAGGGGACGTTGATAGCTGTGATCTGCTTGGCCTGCCTACCCACAGATACTGGAATCTGATCTGAGGACTGAACGTGTACCTGGATCTGCTACCCAGAAGAGTGAGCCAGCTGGCAAGAGCCTGGTATGAAAAGAGATGGGATCTGGCTTGCTTACACCTTGCTACCAACATTCCTGGGAAGGGTGTGGATTCATAGTGCTGCTTAGTGATGACACCAACCTCCAAACAACCCAAACAGGAGCATTTGACACCAGTCAGATCAGCACTCCTATTCCTTCCAGGCCAAAAACCCCCTCACTTTTCCGCATTAATCATAGGGGGGCCCTGTTCAACTCTGTTTCTGCTCTTTTTGCAGCTCTTTTAACCAGTGCTTACCACAAACCCCAAATCAGAAACTTCTGCTTCTAGCTAGTTTCTGCGGAAAGTGCAGAAAGTAACTAAAGGCTCAACAATTTCACTTCCCCCCTGCACAGAAACACCCCAAATCAAGCATGGGCTGAACTAACCTGATGGGCCATGATAACCTCATCTGAGAAGCTCCCCTGCAACCCAGTGGTTCTAAAGCAAAGAGGAAAATGCAAATGTCACAAGAGACAAACAGGAAATGCAACATAGCTCCCTGGGGCTGAGGGCTTTGGGAAGCTCTGCCCCGAGCAGGTGAGATGTTCAAAACCTTTGCTCTTATTTTTCCGAAAACACTTGCTGGGGGGGGGGGGGGGAGGAGGAGGATTAAGATGCTTCCTGTTCCCAAAGCCCTCCCTGACACGCACCATCAGCCCTGACAAGAGCTTCCGTTTGGAAATGGTTTGTGACCAGCAGACGTTTTAAAAATGAGTAATGGATTATGCGAGGCTACTCCAGAGCCCGGCAGGTCAGCAGACCACTGACAGACAGACAGACAGACATGACACAGCCACGACACCGCTGGGCACGCTGCCACCCATCACACCGAGGTTTGCTGGCAACCTGATTTCACCCATTAGCCCCAACACCGGAGGGGCTAACCTCCACCGGCAGCAGGACCGAGCCCCCCCCCCCACGCAGGACGCCAGCACCTGAGAGAAAAACAGCAGGCTGCCAGCCTGGGAGCTGGGCCCGGCCCCCCCCAAGGCTCCGACAGGAGGCCAGACCCTCCGGGAGACCCCTGCCTGGCTGCCGGGCTCTCTCCGGGCCCACAGGCCGCAGCGACCGAGGAGAGGCGCAGGGAGCGGGGCGGGGGAGCTGCACCTGGCGAGGGGGTGCCGGGGGGGGGTGTCGGAAGAGCCCGGGGATAAGGGGCGGCCCCGGGGAGGGGGATGTCTGGGAAGCTGGGGGGGGGAAATGGCGGCGGAACCGCCCGCCCTTACCTCCCTCCGCGCCGCCGCCGCCGCCCACCTGACCCGTCGGCCGCAGGTGCCGCCGCGCCCCCCGCGCCTGCGCAGCGCACGCGCCCGGCCCACGGCGGCCGCGCGGGGAGGTGGGGGGGCGGGGCCAGCACCGGCATCGCCCCGCCCCCTCCGCCCCGCCCCGCCCTCGGGGGAGAGAGGGAGATGGCGGCGCTTGTCACCGCGGGTCCTCTCGCTGCCCCTCCTGCCGCTCCGCCTCTCACCCCACCGGGGCATCGGCTGGCCCTGCAACGCCCCCTCCCGTCACTTCCCTCGCTCCTGTCCCCTCCTGTCGCCTCCCAGTCTCCTCCTGTCCCCCCACCGCCCTCCTCACAGTCTCCTCTTGTCCCCTCACTACCCTCCTTGGTCCCCTCCTGTCCCCTGCTGCCCTCCTCACAGTTCCTTCCTGTCTCCTCCTGTCCCCCCACTGCCCTCCTCAGTCCCCTCTTGTCCCCCACTGCTCTCCTCACATCCTCTTGTGCCCCCCTTTTGTCACTTCACTCCCCTTTCCTGCCACCCCGCTGTCCCCACACCATCACCCCGCTGCTGCCCCACAACCGGGAGGGCAGGCGCAGTGGGACCCCCACCCTAGGTCAGGAGAGAACTAGGGGGTGCTCGGTCGCAGTGGTGGGGTCCCCAGGGAGCCATGTGCGAGCCATGGCACCCTCACCACAAAAAGCCCTTTACCTGCCTGCAGAAGGCAGTCCCCTGGGCAGTGTCACTGCAGGCAGGTGGTGGTGGCCGTCCCCAGCCCCACAGCTGCTGCTGGGGGGGGGGGTGTAGGGGGTGCATACAGAAATAAGTTAACAAATTCCCCAAATGGCTTCTCCCTGCTTCCCCATTTAGCGCTGCGGGAGGCAAATGGCCGGCAGCTGCCCCAAGGACTGTGACCTCCCCCTGCCCCGTCCTCACCGTCACCCACAGGACCAGGAGGAAGAATGTCTTGGAAAAGAGAGGTTTCTGGAGAAAAGCAGCAAATGCGAACATTTCAGATGGTTGAAAGGAAAAATAGTGGCAAGGTCACCCCAGCCTGGGGCAGGCAGAGAGGAGAGGGGACCAGACCCCTGGGTGGCTGCAGGTGGGGTTTGGGGAGCAGGATGCTCCCCCCAAAGCATCATCAGCTCTTCGTCCCACCAGCAACTGATCCCACCCAGAGACAGCTCAAAAATTTGCGAGGCTACTCCAAACACAAAACACAAACAACATAAACCTTGGGAAAAACAAAAATTGGGTTGCCCCGGGCACCTTCTCTTCGGGGGGGCAACAGCAGGGACCACTCGCATGGAGACCCAGGGCTTTCTGGCTACCCCAGAGCTGAGTGGGTGCCATGAAAGTGCCCCAATTCCCTCCTCCCCCCTGGGGAAAAAAAAAACCATGAGATGGGAGGAGGATTTAAATTAAGCCAGGGATTATAGTAATACCAGCCTGGGTGATCTGTTGGAGGGGATGGGGAACGAGGGAAGCAGAGGGGGGTGCAGAGGGGGCGGCGGGATGGGGGCCGGAGGGATGCTGACAGCCTGGAACCAGGGGTGCCTGGGGAATATGGGGGTGCTCCTCGGGCATTCATTTGGGGCACCCACGTCCATGCTAGGGTGCTGCTGGTCCAGGCGGCAGACCCGGCCCCACCACCAGCTGGGGCTCGCTCCCGACCAGTCTGGGTCCCCGTGCCAGCCCTGCCATGAGCTGCTGGAGCATGGCACACACCCCCGCCAGCTCCCTTTGCCCGGCAGCCGTTTAATCCCATTATTCGTCATGACTTATTTATTAGAGATCTAATTTAGCATGTAAGAATACCGAGGCCAGGAGGGGTGAGACACTTCCTGAACAAGACAGAGCCACTGGGACAGACCCTGCGAAGGCAAGAGATGCTCTGCAGCAGCACCGTGCCGTGTCCTGACACCCTGGAACCACCCCTGGTAGGGCTGGCAAACACCAGAGCCTGAGGAGGTGCTGCTTGTAGGGCTGGTGGGGGGAAGGGGGAGGGGGCAACACGTCCTTGACAAGGCCAAGGACACTACAGCTGACCGTGACAGTGCTCAAGGGGCCCCCATGTTGCCCCGGGCTGAGCCACGGGCACCAGGAGTTGTTGGAGGGCAACCTGCTCATCTGAGCAGGGATGTGCCTGGGCAGGTTTGGCTCCTGGAGGCTTACGGCTTGGCTGCCTCCCCTGAGCTGGGTGACAACCTGTCTGGCAGCCTGTAGCGGGTTGACAACCTGTAGTGGGTTGATCCTGGCTGATGGCCTGGTGCCCACCAAGCTGTTCTCTCACTCCCCTCCTCAGCATGATGTGGGGAGGGAGAAAATGAGACAGAAAAAAAACCTTATGAGTCAAAATAAAGGCAGTTTAATAAAGCAAAAGCAAAGGTCACACAGGGAAGCCAAGGAAAACAAAAGATTTACTCTCTACTTCCCATCAGCAGGCAATGTCCAGCCACTTCCTGGGAAGCAGGGCTTCAGTACCTGTAGCAGTTGCTCTGGAAGACAAATGTCATAATAACAGACACCCCCCACCTTTCCAGCTGCTCATACAAAGCACAGAACTGTGAGGGCTGCTACAGAGAAAATTAAGTTCATCTCAGCAAGACCCAATACCATGTCCACCCTTTATTCCATACCATTTGCGTCATGCTCAGGTTCCACATAATCTAATACATATATGTGTCTTCTAACCATCCCCTTGTATTTAACTCTCATTCCTGAAATCCTTTCTTACCAACACCTACAATTTATATTACATACTTGGTCCATCTTTACACCCGACATACAGATTTATACATTCTCGTTAACCACCCAACATATAGATTTACATATTCTCATTAAAGCCACAGAAAGACATTATTCTCCCATTCCATGGGCTTCCTCCACCCCTCCAGAGGTCCACAAGAACAGGCAATGACTTGGGCCCCATCTGTCAAAAGGGTTGCTCAGGACAGGTGACACGGTAGGTTCAGTTGTTGAGCACCAACACCAGCCTGGTTTGGGTCATCCTTGCACTTGTACGGTTCCTTGTGAAACTCATTGTTTGTTGGTTCAGGTTGTTCCTGCTACATTACTTCCTACAACACACAACTCAGATCACAGATTATTTCCCCCCCTCAAGGTTAAATCTCCTTGAGGCACACACTGGGTGTTTCCCCATCCTTCAGTGTTACCCAATACCACCACCCAGCTCTCTACCTGTTCCTTGTTTTGGTGTTTTTCAGTGGCGCCGCTCTCAGACACGCAAGCACCAACATGACATACCTTTAGAGAGATGTTTTCTACCCAGGCGGTGATGTCCTACCACAAGGCCTGGATGAGTTTACCCCTCCGCTGACAGTTGGTCTTCCACTACTTCAGCCACTCTCATAGAGCATTGGCCACCACCTAGGAATCAGTGGACAGATAGAGTACTGGCCACTTTTCTCCCTCAGCAATCTCCAGCGCTAGGTGGATGGCTTTCACTTCTGCAAACTGACTTGACTCACCTTCTCCTTCAGTGGCTTCAACAACTTGTTGTGTGTGACTCTCCACAGCAGGTTTCCACTTCCGATGGTTTCCTACAACATGACAGGATCCATCAGTAGGCAAAGCATTATGCCTTTTATCTTCTGATAACTCATTATATGGTAGTGCCTCTTGGGCCTGAGCCACCTTCTCAGGCAATGCTCCAAAATCTGTGCTTTTTGGGCAGACCATGCTCTCTTCCAGGATTCCTGGGCAGTTGGGTTTCCCCAGCTAAGCTCGTTGTGTGATCAACACAACCCACTTACTCCATGTAACGCTGGTTGCATGATGAGTAGATGGGGTGTTCTCTTGAACACCCAATGTAGCACAGGCAATCACGGTGCCAAGAGGAGATATGCTTCTGTACCAACAACTTCTGAAGTGGTCAAACCCCCATATATGCTGCTATTATTTCTTTTTCAGTCGGGGTGTAGTTGGCTTCTTCTGATCCTTGAGACCTCTGGCTCAAAAACCCTAATGGTTGACCTCGGGTTTCTCCTGATGTTTTCTGGCAGAGGCTCCAGGTGACACCATACTCCCCAGCTGCAGCGTAGAGTATATTTTGCACAGCTGGTCCTGCCTGGACATGCCCAAGAGCTACCTCACAGTTCTCTGAGAGTAGAGAGCTGCGGCTCAGTAGGGATGGCCCAAGCCCCAGTACAGTGCTAGAAGCTGCTGGTTTCCACTGGGGCAGGCAAGACACCCTTCTATCAGGTGGCATGTCAGTTTGCCAGGGTTACTTGTCTGTTCAGCTATAAAGTTGCAGGTGATGGGAGCTGACAAGTCCTTCAACTCACCCTGCCACCATAGGACCAGCCTCCTCAGAGCACATTTCAGTGTCGCTTCACCCAAAAGTTGTCTTCTCTTACACCAGGGCAAAACCAGGTTCCCCAAACCCCATAATACCCCAACAGTGTTAATCAGTAGTATTGAACACCTCACATAAGGGTAAGCGAGGACCTCGTGACCCTGCACGATGAATCCACCCACATCAGCCCTGGGTAGGGAGATGTATTCATCCTCTCCACAAGGTAGATTCCCCAGCACAACAAGGCCACCAGTGCCGGGGCAATCACAGAGCCGTTGTTTGTGCTAACATGTTCTCAAGCTCAGCAAAATAAGCAGTACAGCCAGAAAAACTTCACGGCCAGCACAGAAGCTCCCTACTTACTGACTACTGCAGCTACAGCACCAGTAATACAAAACTGCCCTTGTCTCGGGCCCCAACTTGGGTGCCAAAAAGGATCTGTGGTGGATTGACCCTGCCCTGGCTGGAGACTGGGTGCCCACCAAGCTGCTCCATCACACCCCCCTGCTAAGCAAGACAAGGGGGGAGAAAATAAGATGGAAAAGAAAAAAGGTGTGGGTCAAGATAAAGGCAGTTTAATAAAGCAAAAAAAAAAAAAAAAAAGGCAGTCCACAGAAGTGAAGGAAAACAAAAGATTTATTCTCTACTTTCCATCAGCAGGTGATGTCCGGCCACTTCCTGGGAAGTAGGGCTTCAATGCATTGGAAGACAAATGTCATAATAATTAATATATTCCCTAATATATTTTATCTTAGCTTTACTTACTGGGCAGATGTCGATGTCATATGGTATGGGATATCCCTTTGGTCAGTTTGGGTCAGCTGTCCTGGCTCTGTCCTCTCCCAAGATCTTGCCCACTCCAGCCTACTGGTGGGGAGGTATGTTGGAGAGACAGCACTGATGCTGTGGAGCACCCATCAGCAGTGGCCAAAGCACTGGGGTGTTATCAACACCTTTCTGGCTACCAATACAAGGCACAGCACTATGAGGGCTGCTACAGGCAAAATTAACTCTGTCTCAGCCAGACCCAGTACAGCATCTTGGAGAAAAATATCTTTTACAAGTGAAAGGAGATCTCTGAGGAGACTAACTGTGCCATGATGGGCTGCAAAACAGCATCGCAGCCACTACCCCACGGGTCTCCACCACCCTGGTGTGGTGACAGCCCGGCAGCACAACCCAGCACAGCTTGCTTGGCCACACAGCGTGGAGGGGGGCCTGGACCCTTTCCTGAGGAGGTCTACCAAGGAGGTGAATTGCAGAAAGCGAGGCTCCCTGATGACCCCCCAGGAAGAGAGGAGCTGTAGGGAGGCAGTGGGGAGCTGCTGGGAGGACTGGTGCTACCCACGGTGCCTGGGAACCCGAGCCCTGGGCTCAAGGGCGAAGGAGGAACAGGCTTATCTCGGCATGACCTCGCACTTGCAGGAAGCCTGGGAGATCCAGCATGGCCCCAGCACTGCAGGCAGGACAAAACCTTGCCTGCCAGCCCTGGGCACTGCTACTGGTTGCTACAGGAGATGGGGACATTGCTCAGGAGCCATGTGCTGGGTGAGGAGTGTCAGGGCAGTAGGGCAGGGACTCTGCCCTACTGGGGCTGGGCTCCTGGAACATGAGGGGTTTTACTCCCCTGGACTCGGCAGCATCCCTATGGAGAGATGCTGCAGCACACACTCCCACCACCTGGCTCTCACTCATGGCTCTGGGTGTTATGGCAAACATGGGGAAGCCAGAACCAAGGTAAGGAGCCCTGATACAACCTTGTCCGCACTGCCAGCTCGTGCACCGATGAACTCATCACACGTCCCACGCTGCAGCTGGGGCTTGGGCGTTTTCCTTTGTTCCACCCCGGTGCCCAGCTCTGCAGCTGCTTCTCCAAGGCTACTGGTGGCAGCTCCAGCCCACAGCATCTGCTCTGAAACATCCCCCAGCACATATCCCCACCTTGGCCACCCCTACAACCCCCAGCCTTGGCCACCTACGTTTCCCCCAAGCCCATGTCTCTACGCAGTGGCTGCCAGTCACCCATTTCTCCTGCCCAGGACCCAGAGCAAAGCTGGGGAAGACCCCCCCACCCCAACATTCCTCTCCGCCCCACACAGCGCCAGAGAAGTTCCCTGTGTGGGTTTTGTGAGCTGGGCTGAGGCCTTGCAAACTCAGGGGTGTAGCAGTGTCCCCGAACAGCATCACCCACAGCAGCAAGACCACGTAGCTGGTGACACACTTGGAGATGGAGCAGCTGCTGGCACTGCAGGGGAATTGGGAGCATGGCAGCAGGGGTGGGGGCTGCCTCCTCATCATCCCCTCCCCACCACGGCACTGCGATGCTGGAGGTGCTACCAGAGCCTTCCCTGCCAAAGCTGCAGCCCCGTTGAAGTCCCTCCTTGTTGAGCTGGGAGCGGTGTGGGAGAGGCAGAGGAACATGCCTGGGGCTGTCGAGATGCCTCTCCGAGACACAACACTGCAAGTGGGGACTTGTCCCAGCTCCACCGCAGCCGAGCTGCATGCCACCGCCATCACCTCCCTCACCTCCTCGCCCATCCCCACCTTGTCTCTGCAGCCCCTTGGCCGCTTATCAGGGACACGTTGGGTGACAGGTAGCGCCGTAGGAGGAAGCACCCAGCCATAATTTTACCCCTGCTGAGGGTAAGGCTGGGGCTTTGGGAGGCAGCACGAAGAGCCTGTTGCAAGGCGCTGATCTGCTGCCAATGGCTCCTGCACCGGTCCCTGGAAAGCCACAGAGGCATCTGGTGGGCGCCTGGCAGGAGGGGGGGCCTGGTCCCTGCTGCAGCGGGGCTCTGCTCGGGGACTTGCAGCAAAAACGCCCGCTGGCAGAGCCGGCTTCATGGCAGCAGGGACAGAGGAGGGGGACAGAGGGGAACATGGCATCCCGGCTCCCTCTTGGCAAGGAAAATGCCTGGGCAGAGCCTGGAGGGAAGCTGTTCCTGCCATTGCTTCGGAGATGCCTCTCCCCTGCCCGCAGGTGGTTTTGGGGGGTGCAGCAAAGTCCTGTGCTGACCCCTGGCTTGTACCCTGCACTGCACTTACTGCACCCAGCCTGGCCCCAGCTCCCCATGGGCAGCGGGATGTTCTACCACAAGCTCATCCAGGCAGGTTTGGGGCCATGGCACCACATAGTGAACATCATCTATGGGGCACCTTGACTTGGGGACACCAGGGGACACCTGGGGAGTGGATGCCGACCTCTGCCTTGTCCAGACAAAGCAAGGTGACATCCCCTCATGGGTGACACCCACCATGGAAAGGCTTTGGTTCTGTCTTTCCACCCCTTGAGGTTTCTTCACATCACGCAGTCAACAGCAATCTGGGCCACCCCTGGCAAACCCCATCCGGCTGTGACTCTGCTCGGGCACTGAATGCATCCCTGCTGCCATCACTGCCATGGGCTTGAGCCCCCACCTTGTGTACCCCCCCAGCTCCCTGGGGTACCCCAGCTGCCGCCTGCAGAGAGAAATAAATCATGGAGTAGGGGCTACAGGCTGGGAGCAGGGGAACAAAATGGCTTTTCATGCCATAATCCTTTGTAATAAAGCACCGGGATGGGGGGGGCAGGGGGGGGGTGGTGGAAGAAAGACGATAAACAATGTCTCCTGTGTGAGCCAGCTGCTTCCTAAAATAAAAGCACTCCTCTCCACCATCAGCTGCCCCAGCTGGGGCACAAGTGCGGGAGCTGCCACCCGGACACCGGAGCTGCATCCCCCTGCGGGACCACAAGCTCCTGGGGCCCATGGGAATCTGCAGAATGCAATTCCAGGGTGGGGGTGGAAGAAATGAAGAATTAATTCTGGCCACTCTGGGGAGGGAGCTACGAGCCCCCCTGAAAGGCTCGTCACCCCAGGCACCAGCAGCACGGCATGTGGCTCGGCGAAGGCATGTGGAGAAGCTGCTCCCACCTGTGCCCCGCACCAACGACAAATGCGGGATGCACAGTAGTGTGTGTGTGTGTGTGTGTGTGTGTTCAGTGCATTAACTCCCCAGCTTCATTTAGACCTGGGTGCTGGCTGGCCCTCGCTGCGGCTCTGGAGGAGAGGGCTAGAAGCTCTGAGCACTCCTGGTTCATCGTTCCTGGGGCAGAGCCCTCTCTGCCTGGGGATGAGTAAGCTCCTGCCGGTAAAACCTGACCTCCCGGGCATTATTTCAAGAGCAGCAATAACTTCTCTGCTGCTGGGGAAGGTGTGTTGGAGTGTGATGAGTGTGGCAGCCTGGCTCTGCTGGCCACCACATAGCCCGCAGGCGAGTTTGCCTGTGCCAGTGTCCAGAGGTGCCTGGCTCACTGTGCTAGTACTGGCCAAGGACAGTGGCTTTCCTGCCCCATGGCCACCAGGGCTCTCTGGCACCGTTCTGCTTCCCACCTCAGGATGGGGATGGTTTGCCCACTAATCCTCCCCCGGGTGTCTCCAGGGGATGGTCTGACCTACAGCCCCACATCACATGCACTCTCCCACCCTGAGGTAGCCTCCCATCAGCTCCGTTCCCAAAGGACCACTGGTCACTGGCTCACACAACACTTTCATATCCCCATGGCTGCTCAGCCTCTTCTGCTTTCCCCTTTTATAGCCAAAAATGTAACTAACCCTGTACGTGTATCCTCCCCGACGACTCCCAGCAGAGGTTTTTCCCTGGCACATCATGCTTGCTGCCCCCTCGTCCCTCCTCTCCACCCCTGCCAATGTGGGGTTTGGGCTCTGCACTTGGCAGTGTGTCTGCCCAAGCACCTGGGAGAGAAAGGCTTACCTGAGTGACAATGAAGAGGTGACACATTTTTCCCCAGGGATGTGGGGAGCAGTGGTGGTGGGAAGACCCACACATTAGGGAGCTGCAGTGTCTGCCCAGCCACACAGCCTGGCTTGTGTTATCCCATTTGCTCTGGTGACAAACCCACACCTTCCAAGGTGGGGTTTGCTTGGACTGACCGCAGCTGCGGGCTGGGGCTGGCAATTTCCCACCATCGAAACCCAGGGTTCGTCCCAGGCTGTGGTCACCACCACTTCTTGGCTCTCATCACCTCCTGCCACAGCTCCAGGGGCTGCCAGATGGAGAGTAGCCAAGGGAAAACCCTAGTGAGCAAAAGCCTCCCTTGTACTGGGTCATTCCTGCTGGAAACCAGCTGCAGGATGAGCAGAAGGTGCCAGCAGCCTGGCAGGGGGTGCACAATTGGGAGCAGGGGGACATCAGGGTGCCCAGAACATGGCCATGCACAAGCTGACTCTGGCTCCTCCTCCAAGAGATGGGATTACAATCCTCCACACACGTGTGTGTGGGGCCAAATCCTCTCCCGGCTGAGTCAGAGGGGATGGAGCGGTGGTGGGGGCAGACGCCCATCCCAGCCGCAAGCCCTGATCTGAATTCACCCCGTGCTGCTGATCATCAGGTATTTGCCCAAATTCCTCCTGCCTGGTGACTCAGCCTCCTCCTCCTCCCTCCTCCACAGCCCTGGCCACGGCTCACCACCCCATCGAGCCACAGGAGGAAACCGCCCTGAGAACAGCAGGATGGCTTCCAGCTGGGGAGAGGAATGGATATGGCCATGAGGAGCTGATATATAGAACTTCCCTGGTTGCCCAGAAAAAGAAGGGGACATCAAGCCCTGCCAGGAAGACCAAGCTCCCAGGATGGCATCCTCCATGCATGGGTGGCTGCTGAAGCTACCACCTTGCTAAGGGACATCAGCCTGGAAGGCACCCTGGCCTCCCACACCGCTGGCAGCCGTGTGCCCATGCGTGGCTGGGGTGAAAAAGGGAAGGTCTAGGTCAGGCAGGGAGGGAAAGCGTCAATATAAAGGGCTGTTCTGTAACGGTTCTCCCCTTACTGGCTAATCCTCTGCTGGCAACAGGCATATTTTGGGCACTGGGTTGCAAAACAGTTTCCCCTTTATCCTCAGACCTGAAAATACAGTGTTTGGGCAACGTATTTGGTACTTCCCTGTGCACCATTCCAGCACAGATGTGGTGGGAGAATTGCCTGGGCTGCCTTCATTTTGGGTGCACACAGCCCCATCACCTGTATGACCCACCAAGATGGGGTTACTGGGTCTGGGGAGCTGCCTCCAGCTCCAAATGGTGTGCCAGGAGTGGTTTCCCTGGGGCACAGACCCAGGACTTAACCACATGTTTAAACTCACATGGCTGCATACCCATGATGGCCACAGTGAAAAAGCAAACCAAACCTGGCAAAATCCTCACCCCACAGCTCCCTGGGATGCAACAAGATTGTCCCATGGGCCGGTCCCACAGGCTTGGGACAAACACTGGAGTGTCACCAGGTCCTGGCACCAGCAACCCTGCAGTTTGGGAGAGCTAGAGCCCTCAACCCAGCTGGCAAACCCCATAAGAAGGGGGTGCATGATGCCCTGGCACCCCTGGACCAAGTTTCTGCTGCCCCATGTGCAGCACAGGGCAGGGAGGGCTTTGTGAGCACAGTGGTGGCAGGGACAGGACACTCCTGTCGTCACCTTGCAGAGTCACTCTCCCTGAGTGACTCAGGGAGAGATAAGCCAACCTGGTGGTTTCCCATGCCTGTGGAGCATGCAGGAGGGAGAGGTACCAGGATGGTGTCAGGAGCACCCAACGTGCCACCAAGACCTCCCTGTCTCTGAAAACCCCACTGAGAAGAGATCCGCTCTGTCATTTTGTGTTTCCATCCCAAAAGCTTCACTTGATTCAGCTCATGCTCTGGTTTCTGAGGACAGGAAAAAGGGCTCAGATTTGCTTTACCTCTGGATTTGATCCAGCTCCCAGTCTGGGAGCATCAAAGGGGCCAAGGGATTGCAAAGCCTCTCTGCAGAAAGGGAGAAATGCTGAAGCAGCGAGAAGCTTCTTGACCTTTAGTGGTCTGTGAGCTCTCTCTGTGGCTCCCAAGCCCAGCACTTGCTGACGAGACCTTTTCTACCTTCTGCTTTCACAGAAGGGTCTGACGGGCCCCCTCCCCAGAACAGGGCTGAGCCTGCCCCTGCCCAGCCAGGGAAACCACCCCAAGGAGGGACAAGCCCTACTGGGGTGATGAGCAGCTGCTGCCACCCCACCTCTGCTGTTGGCACTTGGAGAAAGATTCCCACGTACAGGAACATCAGGGTGGTCTGGAGGTGTAGCCACCCTAGCATGTGCTGAGTTTCCCAGTGCTCAGCCCAGCCTAGCAGTAGCCCCAGCTGGGCCTCAGTGTTGCTCCCCATCACCCTCACCCCACGGAAAGCCCCACACCCTGCCCTGGAAGCACAAAAACACCAACCTCTTACCTTCAGCTCTTTCAATTCTGCTTTTTAAGAAGTGAAGAAGGCAGTTGCAGCCACGCAAGCAGCGTTATTTGCAGCCCTTGGCAGGCAGCGTGGGTGGAGGAACAAGGCAGATAGGCACCGTGTCCAGACAGGCACAACAGCCCCATGTTTGTCTCCAGTTGACCGGGCTCACTGACCAAAACTGTTAGCTGGCAAGACTGCCTCCACCTCCTCCACAAACAGTTCATTCAGCAACCCTGCAAGGCCAGGTGGAGGTGAGGAAATCCTGGCAGCACCCAGGAAGCCTGGAGGAGAAGACCTGGAGGGACCATCAGATCACAACTCCCCCTTTCCCATGCTGTGCTGGAGGACATAGGGACCTCCAGGGTCCTCCAGGCAGGGCTGGGATCAGCCTAGAAGGTATCTAAGGGGTCTACTGCATTAATCCAGCCTTACAAGACTGCAAAAACCTCCATCCACCAAAGCTGGGGGTGGAGATTGGCTCAAGGTGAAGAAAAGGGCTGTCTGTGCCAGGCAGCGAGGGGAGAACTCTGCTCTGAGAACCTGGTGGACAGAGCCAACCTGGCCACAGCGCCAGCAGGACCAGGGCCAGGATCCCCGTTGCCAGCACGAGCACCTCCAGCCATGCTGGTGGACGAGACAGCCCAGCTCCATGAGTGATGTTTTTTTAGGCAGGGGACACCACCCTCTTTGAAACAGGAGGCTCAGCCTTCACATGGGCAGAAAGGCCCATATCACTATGGTGGTGGGATTGCTGGTAGAACCCAGCACCACACCAGCTCTAGTGTCCCCCAGGTCACCAGAAACAGAGCCCTCACACACACCAGGCTGGACTCACCCACCACAGAACCATCCCATACAGCCCCTTCGAGCAACACCAAACCATCAGTGCTGCTCCAGCACCAGGCAGACACCTTCCCACCCTTCAGGGCAAGCCAGGCTGCCAGGGAAGAAGCCACAAGCCATAGGTAGGTCATTACATTTTTTATTTTATAATAAACTTCTCATTTTTTTTCCCCAAGGAAGACAAAAAAAACCACCTGTGAGGCTACAGAACACCATCAGTGAATATAAGAGACAGCCCCAGGCCACACCAGAAAGGTTGCCCGCTCCCCCAGGCAGAAGGGGGTCTGTCCCCAGGAGCCTCCGTAGCCCTTGCTCATCTCCCCACAGCATTGGGGTGAGATCAGCGCTGTCAACGGGGAGTCAACTGAGCAGCAGAGACGGGGTCAGGTCAGGCCATTGATGGGACTGTGAGGGCCACCCTTTGTTACCCCCCACCCGCCAAAGCTGCCAGCAAGGTGGGACAGTGGGTGAAGTGAGGCAGCTGCTTTTTTATACACATACGTGATGTAAATTTAAAAAAAAAATAAAAACCACAAAAAACCCACAACACATGATTTAATTCAAAACAAAAAAAAAATATAAAATAAATCAAGCGGTATCTCTTCCTGCCAGGCCATGTTGTTCTAGGAAGACTTCACACATTCCTTCTCCTGCTCAATAGCTGCAAGAGAAGAGAGGTCCATTAGCTTTCTGGTGGCTACACCCACTGGAGAAGGTTGCAGAGCAATCACTCAGCCCCCAGGCTTATGGTTTAGCCCTAAGCCGGGTAGACAACTTCAGGTCAGAGGGTGATGTGACACACACCTTGGTGACAGCGAGTCAGGCACCTGCCTTCAGCTCTCCTCAGGGAAGCTGTGCCCTGAGGGAATGGCTCAGAGACACATCCTTCTGCAGGGGCCTCCATAGGCTGCCCACTGTCCTGGGGGTTGGGGGGCCAGACCTTCACCTATGACTCGGGAGGTCCATGGGGACCTGTCTGCCCTGGGTCAGAGCCCAGCTGCCCCAAACCACCTGGGCAGCGAGATCATCACCCAAGGACACACACTGTGACCCATGTGTGCCCCCTGTTGTAACATCCCTCCCCCCCCGCAAGCCAAACCCTGGGGCCCCTCCCTGGGCTGCACTCACTCTCCTTGGAGGGCAGCGTGTTCTTCTCCTCCGTGTTGGTTTTCTTCAGCTTCTTCTTGTCGAATTTCTCCACCTCCGAAAGGTCCGGCTTGTCACACATTTTGCCTGCGAGACCCCCCCTGCCGAGGTCAGCCCAGGTCCCCGGGGATGGGGACCAAGCAGACAAAGGCGACCCGCCCCGATGTCCCCCCCCCCCACCCGCCAGCCCCAGCCCCAGCCCCGCCGCGGACAATAGCGCAGGGCGGGGCGCGCCACCGCCTCCCCAGGCACCGCACCGCTCCCCGCCGCCTCTGGGCGACCCCGCGCCGGTTGGGCGACCGCCTGGGGAGCCTCCCCCCTGCCCCGGCGGCCGCATACCACCGGGGGAGACCTCCCCGCCCTCGCCAGCCCATGGAGCCCAGATACCCCCCCCCCCATAGCCTCCGCCCAGGGGTGCCTCGGGGGAGGTCCCCCGCACCCACCGGGCCGGGTAACCCCACAGCGGGACAGCCAGTACCGCACCTGATGCTCTCCCGTTCCGTCCCGCTCAGCTCCGCCGCGTTCTCAGGTGAGGCTGGACCGCCCAGGCTGTGGCGGCGCCTTATATAGCCCGGCCGCCGCCCAGCCCGCTCGCCCATTGGCTGCCCGCCGCCCGCCGCCAAGCCTTCTGGGAAATGTGGTACGCCCGCCAGGCTGCTGACGCCGCGCGGCCGCTGGGGGAACTACCACTCCCGAGGTGCCCTGCGGCAGGAGGGGCGAGAGGGGCGGGAGAGAGAGGGGCGGGGAAGACAGGGGCGAGTTCGGGGCTTGGGGGGGGGGGAGGGTGGCAACCATGGGGCGGTGTGTGGGCGAGCGGGTCACCCGTGACAGGGGGACACGGACATGGGCACCTACGCCCCTGTTCCCCACATCCAGATCCCCGCGGAAGCGGGTAACCCCAGGGCCACCATCCCAGCCCCAAAACTCTCCCTAGAAGCATGTGGCCCACAGCCACGCGTGTGGCCCGCTGTGGGAACGCTCACCACAGTCCAACACCCCCGCGGAACCTGTTTAAAAAAAGCGAGCAAGCCTTTGGGATAAAAATGGGCACCCTATTTTTTGCAGCTGTGGAGGATGCTCTGCCACCATGCACGACCTGTGGCCACACCGGGTCCAGCCATGGTCCTTCCTGGAGACACTGGGTCACCAAAGCAGCAACAGCAGCAGCCACAGGTGGCTAAGGAGCAGCCCACACTCATGGATCAAGGCTCTGGCTGGGCTGGATCAAGGCAGTAGGGTGCAGAAAGCTTGGGGGACAGCCAGTACAGACCAGGTGGCCTGGTGGACACATGGAAAATACCTTTTCTGGGGGGGAAAAAGCTGGTGAAAGTGCAAGGTAGCTCATTTGTTCCTGTCTGGGCAAGTGGCGGTCCAGGGGGGCACCTGTATCCACTAGGCTGGAGAGTGGTTGGAGGGCCAGGATGCCTAGGAGCTCCTGCAGTAGCTATTAGGAAGAAATTCTTTCCTTGAGGGTGGTGAGGCCATGGAACAGGTTGCCCAGAGAAGTTGTGGCTGCCCCATCCCTGGAAGTGTTCAAGGCCAGGCTGAATGGGGCTTTGAGCAACCTGGTCTGGTGGGAGGTGTCCTGCCCATGGCAGGGGGTTAGAACAAAAAGATCTTTAAGATCCCTTCCAACCCAAACCATTCTATGGTTCTAT
>BJBW01008522.1:0-16279 GCA_004320125.1 Scolopax mira | reverse complement strand
CTGCATCTCCTCCACGGATGCTGCAGCGCCTTGCAAAGCCCAGGCAGGGTTCTTTGTCTGGGGCACAAAGCCACCAACGGTGGCCACGCAGGCAGGGGACAGAGGAGCTCCCCTTTCCCTGAGCCCAGCCACCCCCATGTTCCTACACCCATGGCCAGATCAGCTTCAAAACCTCTGCATTTCCAGCAGGCTGTTGCTGCTGGACAACGTTTAAAACCCATCTTGCACAAAGAACAAAAAAAGGAGCTTATATCCCAGAAAGAGCTTCCCCCCCTCCAAAAAAAAATTGCCTCCCCTAACTGCACAACCTGCTTCTTTTTCAGGCATTTCAGTTTTTCTGCTTTCAATAATTTATAACAAAAGAACTGAGGCATCACCAGATAAGTGGAGAGCAAAATCAGCCCTGACCTGAAATCGAAAAGAACGACTGCCAGCCATTTTAGTTGAATTTTAAATCTCCAACAGAAGAAGGATGTCATGGCTCAGATGCAGCTTCGCTAATGGCCATTTCCAGGAATGCTTTATTCTTTTCTACAGGAAGGAGGATGCAGGACGTTTTCTCCATCTGATCACTGAGGTTTTTTCAGCCTCCTGCCTGCAGGGAGAGGCAGGGCACTACTGCAGCCAGCCAGGACTGAGCCCCCTCCTCTGCAAGGCCAGTTTACTTTTTCCTGCTCATTTTGAACCCCAGCCTCTTTTCATAATCCTCTCCTTGCACCAGGGCAGGAGCAGAGAGCCCTAGGAAGGCAGCCAGCACACTCCAGCTGTTGGGTCTTATACCAGGGTTCCTTCATCCCCTGGATTTCGCTGCTCCTTGCAGTTTAGAGAAGGGCTGTTAACCCTTACTGCTTTCCCACTGCCCAAACGTAGCTGCTTTCCGTAGATTACAGAAACACCAACTCCAGGAGATAAAAATTCACCTGTATACTCGTTAAGGCACAGGGAAAAGCAGCAGGAGAGCAATTTGGGATGTGTCTCATCTTGCTTCGAAGAGCAGACTAGTCCTGCTGTCTGCAAGGCACAAATAGCAAGCCCAGCTTTCACAGTAGCCCAAGGCATCCCCACTGAGGCAGGTAACTGGGCTAAGATGCACAGCAAGTTACTTGCTTGGGATTTTCTTCTTGGGGAGTAATGACTTGCTCGCTGTAGCATTTCTTCAGCAGCTGTGAAGAAAGCCTGAGAAGACACCAGAGAGTTCACCTCACCCTGCATGTTCCGTACTCAGTCTAGCAGCTTTCCAGGATGGGATGGAGAGCCACCTCCACTACAAGAGGTAGCTCAAGACCCCCCCCCCCCCAGGGCTCCACTGGTGCTGTTGAAGCTTAACTTGTCTGGGCTAAGGATGAACATCCCTGCATTGCTCCCAAACTTGGAGAAACTGGGGTCTCTGCTGTTCATACGTTGGTGGTTGGTTTCCTCCCAGCCTTTCCCATGGCTACCTGGTACCACATCCACAATTGTCCTAAGCTGGGAGAAGAGCACTTTAATTCTACTGTATGGATGGGATACAGGCAGCTATACCTGCTCCAATAGCACAAATCACTTTTAGTAAACATTCACAACCTGCCTACAAATAGGATCAGCAATTAGAAAATACTGGAGTTTGGTTTTTTTTTTTTTTTAAATTCAGGGAAGAAACTGAAGGTTTCCAGAGCAGAAAAGCCTGACCTCATAGAATCACAGAATTGTCAGAGTTGGAAGGGATCTCTAGAGACCATCTAGTCCAACTCCCCTGCCAAAGCAGGGTTGCCCAGAGCACATCACTCAGGACGGCATCCAGGTGGGGCTTGAAGATCNNTGGGCAGCCTGTTCCAGGGCTCTGTCACCCTCACTGTAAGGACCTTTCCATGTTCCAGCTTGTGCCCATTGCCCCTCATCCTATCACTTGGATACCTCCTTGGGACAGTTCCCATACCATGAGTATCACTTATCTTTAAGAGCTACAGCACTTGAAGTCTATACCCTCCCTCACTCCAACCCCTAGGTTTTACTAAAGTAACTAAGAAATCAGTATACAAATATACAAACCAATAGCAACAGTCAACTTTGTACAATTTTTTGGCTGTAAAGCTCATGTTCTGATTCTTCTCTAAGGAAGGTAAAGTCTGCTACATCACCCTGACAAGGCCCACATCATCACCCCTCTGCTATTTAAATAAAAAATATATTTCAGTACTGATCAATAAGTGAACTTGTGTATTTTAAACAGATGAATGACAGTACTGATCCTCAGCAAAAGTCTACCTGAGCCATGGTCATGTTTCCTGAAGCAATGTTGAATCTGGGCTTGGATGTCTATTGTAAGGCCAAAGACTTTCTCTGGACCTGCCACCTCTTCCTTCTGACTTCATTTATTCTTTCCCAGTCTACAACATGCAATGAGAAAGGATCATGGTTTAGTTAGAACAAGTGCTTCTCAGGATATATTCCTGCTGCCTCTGATCATTAGCTTTGTGCAAGATACTTAGCAATTCTTCATTGGTACTTGCTAAACTATTCAGGTTTTCCCCTACCTGAACATGATGTGAACAGATCTGCCCAGATGCATAATTAAACAGTACAAGAGAAACTGCACCACCACCTCCAAGTCTAGGAAATCGGATACAGACAAAAGACACTACTCAGTGAGGGAAAGAGCTTGATCCCAAGCTTTTTCTTTCATGCAACGTGAGCACAGCCAAGCTGAACCTCACACTCACTGCATGAGGGTTAAACCAGATGACCTTCCAAGGTCCCTTCCAACTAACGTTACTCCCTGATCTACCTCACAAGTGACACAATTCAGAAGATGCACATCACCTTCGTAAGGTTTTTTTTTTTTATATAAGCATTTATGGGCAGAGGCCATGGTTTTTAAATAAAAGTTTAATTCCTTCATCAGGTCTTAAGTTTGAACATGAATGTGGTTGGAAATCCTCCCACCGCTGCTGGAGTGTCCTGGCTCTTGGCTCTCAGGGCATTGGCAGGGTGGCAGCAGGGGCTCCGGTACAGGAGGCAGGACTCTGGGTAGAGCTCAGTGCAGGATGCAAAGCGAAGAAGCAAGAGACACACACAAACACATTTTCCAGACAAACACCAATTCTTATACAAAAAGGAAAAAAAAACAAAACCAAACAACAATCCCTACACTGTAATAGAAGTGTTAACATTAACACAGGACAGGAATTCTGGGAAGGGAGAGAAGTCTTCAGAAAAAGGCACAACTAAAAAAAGGACTTCCCTAGGTCTTAACCAGGTTTTTCAGTTAGTTCCAGATATGCCCCAGCCCCCAGCCTCTCCAAGCTATGCTGGTTACTGTAGCAAGTAATATCAACTTCCTTCTTTTCCCTTTTCCCCCCCTTCCTCCACCTCTAAAACAAATAAAAGAGGATTGCTTATAAAAACCAGAGCATAAAACAGCTTGGTCTATAACCCCGTAAGAGTCCAGGAGAGACTGAACAGTTTACCTTACGATTGTCTAGTACAGTTACTAATTATTCAAGTTTCAGATGATACTTATCAGATCCGGGAGCCTCAGACCAGCTCTACTTTTGGTATTTTTCTTTCAGGCACTTTTCTGCCTGACAGGTTGGTGTTAGTTCTAGAGTTGTTTTTTTTTTTTTTCCAGTACTACGTATCACCAGCCTCTTCAACCCACTGCTGTAAGCACTTGTTAGCAACATCACACTCACTCCAAGGGTTTCCTCAGGTTTTGTAGTCCTGCCATTTCCTATGCTCCTTAGATTTAAAAATCTTTTGCCAGGAGCAATGCTTTCAAGGCAAGGCAGACAGTGACCAGGACACGCAACCAGACTGTGTCAGTCAGTTACAGGACAACAGACTGTGCGCAATGGGAGGCAAAGACACAAAGCTGTTAAGTATTGGGTCACCCCAGTGTCTTCAGCAGGCACTTGCTGGATGCAACAACCATGCTACTATGGGATAAAGAGGCTCAGTTTACTGGTGTACCGATTAAAAAAAAAAAAAAGACCAAGGATTTGCACAGCAAGTCAAGGTGCAGCTATAGTACACGCCAGCAGTCCTCTAACCACTAGCAAGGCTAACAGCGAGCTGTGAGACTGAGGAACTGGTTTTAGCCTACACTAGAAACTAAAGCACACAACTACCATGAGCCCTCTGCATAAGAGGGAGGAGAAAGCTTGTCCAGGATGTACCTCCACCACTAAGGTAACACAGCAAGGCAGTACTGCACACTACACCCTCACCTTCACTTTGCAGTGTAGCATGCTAAAGGGCATTTAATTTCATCAACAATTAAGACAAATTCAAGTTGTTAAGCTACACTGATCTCCTTTTGTGGGAGGAAGCTGTAGCAGAACCACCTCCCAGGTGTCCCCCAGGGCCTCACCTAGGGTCAAGCTTGGCCAAGATACAAGCCTTCCCCATCGTTCTTCAAGGGCTTCCGTCAGGTATAGAGTGGTAAAACAGCCAGCAGATCTCTCAGGCTCTTGCTGTAGATCCAGATCAACATGTCCTAGGGAGCTCTACTTCCCAAACCATTTAGGGTGCGCTTGCCAGATCACCTAACCCTGCCCACAGACAAACCCTCTCCCTCCCCTCCCTCCCCCCAATCAAAATAATGGTGGCAATTAGCCATGTGTCAGTCCTGCAGGATTAAGTCAATACTACTGATGAGCCCCAACGCACAGGGGTGCTGATGGAGTTGGAGTGTTACAGAGATGAGCTTTTCCCCCCAGCCTCCCAGTGTTGGGATCAGAGCCAGTAAGCCTGACTTAAGCAGGAGAAGCTGTGGAGAACTGCACTGGAACAAGCAGAGTCTTCTACTGAACTTTACAACAAGCTGAACAACTTTTGGTTTTTAAAAAAAAAAAAAAAAGCCATACAAGCAGCAGTTGGCATCTGTTGTTATAAAGGGACATGGCTGAATAGGTAGGAGACAGATTCCCCATTATGAGTCCTCCTGATGGCCTCCGCAAGGATCATTGAGATGTCAATCACCTGGAGGGGAGGAAAGAGGCATCAGCATCACCGAGAAAAGACATCAAGCCTGGAAGAACAGCTGGTAAATTAGAAGGAACTTAAAAAGTAAACACATCACCCAAATTATTAAGTCTGCTGTCACCTTTCTTTGCCAAGACTCCCTAAGCTCAGCCTTTTTTACCTTTACCTTTTACCTCTTATTCACTTTGTGTAGGTTGCAGAAAAGTTAAATAAGTCTAAGTCAAGACCAAATCAAGATCGCTTCCCTTGGCTCATGAGGCTTTACTGTCACTGCCAGCAGCCTAAGAAAGGTGAAGCTGCTGTGCTGCAGCTCGGCCGTTGTGCTGGCTCCACCTGGTGGGGTAACGCAGCGAACGGGAGGGAAAATTGCATCCCAATAAAACCCTAGCTCTGAACACCACACCTAAAGCATTTTGATATATATAGTCTCACTAAGAATTATCAAGTTCATGGCACATTAAAGAAACTAATTGAAATCCATATTTAACATTTTCTTTCTTTGGGATAGTTTGCTTTCAAAGGAAGGAAAGAAAAAAACTGCAGCATCAGACACCTTTTAGATGTGCTCGGTTGCAGGAATATCATCCAGAAGTTAGCATTGAACAAAAATGCAAACCAATAGCAGTTTGCAATCAGCTTATATCTTACTTCCAAAAGCAACTTAAAATTCACTGCAGCTTCAACCAGTTGACCTTCCTCCAGCACTGGAGAACCTGCTACGCTGACACCACGGTACTAGCCGAGTCTTAGCAGAGCCAGTCATTTCCACAACTTCTCCAAATCCTTGTGCCCTATGTATCTCCGCTGTGAAGCTAATATTTAGGATGTCCCTGGCTGTGTGTATGCTCCAGCAGTACCTGAAGCTTCTGATGGAGCTATTATCCCTGGATACTCAGGTAAAGCTGCAATTTCCAGCTACCCATTAATACAGGAAATCCTCAAGTTCTGCCTAGCTCAAAGTTGTATAGACCATTTATTTTCCTTCCAGGAAAGTCAGCCTCAGCTTAGGAAACAAAATGCTACAGTGCTTTTCCTAAATGGAAAACCCAAGACACAGAATAAGCATCCAGAGATCAGCTTTTAGCTTTCATATGGATGGCAAAGTGCTTTTGTTTATCTTTGGCAAGTATCTGAACATTGTACCATGGAGCTGCATCAACTACTCTTAGTCAAACCAGCAAGATACACCTGTGGGACGAGACTGCACTCCCTCCTGATCTCAGCTGCACTGCCATTATAACCAGACACGAAGCATTCACTTTCTCCAGAACTACTTTGCTTCACAAAAAAAAGGGACATGCTGCTTAAAGAGCTAAAAAAAATTTAAGTGAACTGTTTAAGATGAACTGGATTAGAAGATTTTATCAGTGTAACAAGTGTCTTATCCCACAGCAACAGGAACAAGAGAACCAGTCAACATCATCACCAATTCCAGTGGCATTGAAGCTGCTGTAAGCACCAGTCAGTATTACGGGGTCTTCTCATCAACAGGAAGACAGAGAAGTGCTTCTGTCCCCGAGGAGTGACAGAAGAAAAAGCAGATCTCACCTGGATTTTAGGGCATTGCTTCATCTTGTCCTCCTGGGGTATTGTGTTTGTGACTACAACTGCCTCAAAACAGGCATTGTTGATCCGAGAAATTGCCGGCCCAGAAAAGATCCCATGAGTTAAGATGGCATAAACTTTGGTGGCTCCAGCTGACACAAGTCTACAAGGAGGGAAAAAGGAGAAGGATAAGAAATTTTTGGCAAGTATTAAACCTGACATTTATGATTACTAAGTGCCCTGCACTTAAGGAGACAATACCATATGCTCAGGGGACAAGCTGCCTTTGATTCCCTCCTCCAACCCACTATCGATTTGGGGGAAGAAAACCATTTAACAAGTATAATAAAATCCACCCCAGGCAAAGTACATTGAGAAAAAAAATATTGTCTGTAGCCCTGGGACATTTGGACTAGATCATACAAATCAACTTCTGCGATTTTTGGCAACACCAGATATTTAATCCTGAGTGTTGCATGTGCTGGTGTTTCTAGTACAGAAGATTTGAAAGATATCAAAGATTCAGTAGCTTATTTCTAATAGAAATTCAGATGTATGGCATTAAGTTGATGCACCAGACAGCACTTAGTTCTATACAGTATAGTCAGTGATGGTATAGTGGAAGATATATTTTCAACATAAGCATTTTTCAGAGAAAAAACCACACTATGGTCTTCTAGTTATTCATGCTGTGTGAACTTCAGTGTTTTGACTTCTTTTATGTGACATGGGATAGGTAATCAAGAAACTGTATGTTACTTTGTGAAACGTGACACATAACTAATCTGACGAATTCATTACAAAGCATTTGCTAACAATAGGCTTCTGATTTGGGAAAGAATCAGTCATCCCTACTCACTTGTCCGCAGCATGACAGATGGTACCACATGTGTCTGCCATGTCATCTACTAGAATGGCCACTCTGTCTTTCACATCACCCACGAGCACCATGCGATCCACCTCGTTGGCCTTCTTTCGCTCCTTGTGAATGAGGGCGAAGTCTACATTCAATCGATCTGCAATGGAGGTCACTCTGAAGAGAGAACAGTTTCCAAACAATACTTAACTCCGCACAAGGGCCTCAATTGAACTCTTTTAAAGCTATTAAGCACAAACTACCATTGCAGAAGAAGTTGACACCACATCTGCTCCCAAACAATTAATAGAAGACACTCCGCCACCTTAGTTTCCCTTCAAGCAGTTAAACTGCTGTCTCTGATACAACCTTTCCTGATGACAGTGACTAGATTCAGATAAAACAGTCTTTCATCTTGACCACTGTAAATTAATTTGCATGTAAAGCTCAAAACAAGCTTTAACCATTGAGTTTGGTAAACCTGAAGTGATCAGAATGCTGGGGAAGCTGTCATTTTTACAACATCACACTGGAAAACTTTAGGTTGGCCTATGACAGGGATATGCTGGCACTCAATTGTCATGTATACAAGTGCCAGCACAAGGACAGTGGCAGGAATACACATCCAAGAAATGCAAGTCCAACCTTACTAGAGGGACACAAACTTTGTACATTGATACTGATGAACAGTAAAGAGTTTAAAAGCATTAAGAGCAAGAAGGAACAAAATACCCATGCCCCTACAAAATTCTACACTTGAGGAGTAGACTTTTAGCCTCAGTAGATCAGACTTAGCACCCTGGTAGTTCTACATGAGATTGTTAAACTGAACTGTTTACTAAAGTATTTAGCTCTGCAGTTATTTCCATAAGGTATCGCAGCAGCTGATATCGACATGTTTCAGTTGAAGTGTCTTTTGAAGATGTCTTTTTTTCAGGAGTCAGATTATTGCTGGCTGACTTGGCACTTCATACAGTTCATTATGCAACAAGCTAGAGAA
Organism: Scolopax mira; assembly: GCA_004320125.1. Classification (NCBI taxonomy): domain Eukaryota; kingdom Metazoa; phylum Chordata; class Aves; order Charadriiformes; family Scolopacidae; genus Scolopax; species Scolopax mira. The sequence goes on along the minus strand of BJBW01008522.1, from coordinate 7,916 downwards.
GTAGATAAATATATAAAAGGTCTTTGTGGGCCACAAAGCAGCTACAGGAAGACGTACAGCGACCTACAGTGGCAGAATCTCTGGGCTATTTGTAACAGACACCTTAAGACGCTCTAAAGAATGTGAATGAGGTCAGACTACACCAACATTTTGGTGTTTCAGTCCTGGATTAAAGGTACATCAGCATCCCTTTGCTGTTCACATGTAGCCCTTAGAAGCATCAAGGAACAGCCTCATTCCTCCTAATAGGCACCTGAGAACATTCTGAACTGCCCACAAAGTGGCATATTTAGCTGCAGAAAGATGGGAGATTGTCAGACTATCTAAGTGGAAATGTGCTATAACATATGCTGCTGCTTTTTGGAAAGGAACCATCTATCTTCCATGCTCTCAGGAAAGAGGAAAAGCAGCAGCAGGCTTAAGTCTCAGCTAGATATTCAAATCAGGAGCAAAATGCCTCGATAGACTAAGCTTAATATTGCAAAGAAAACATCCTGGACAATAATGTAACATTAACCAGCAGCAGCAATAACCTTGCCTTGGCATAGGGTTATGAACTACATGATTCCCTCCTTCAGCCTGCATAATTACCCTTTTACAAAAAAATAATTTAGTCCAAGGGATGTAGTAATCAAGCAATTCCAACTTATGCAGCTGTGACTCTAGAAGCTATTTCGTTCTCCATGTAGCCCAAGAAACCTCATAAATATTCCCCAGGAAGACTACCTGACAATTACTCACTACCACTGTCCTACAGAAGGCAGGCTGGCAGAATAAGAATAAGGTGGCAAGGACTCAAGCAGATACAGAAGCAGCACCTCAAGCGAGCTGCCTGGCAGCTTACCTCTTGGCTCCACCAGCATCTGGTGAAACAATGGTGCAGTTTTTCCACTCTGCAATATTCTCTTTGATCCATTTCAGTACAGCAGGCTCAGCATATAAGTTATCAACAGGGATATCAAAAAAACCCTGCAAGGAAGACAACAAGGACAGATGTAGCTGAAGGTCACATTCCAAAAACAGCTGGAAGAAGCCTTCTATACGATCAGGCACCCTTCCACAGCTTTCAGTTTCCCTTCTACTTCCCTTAATGCAAGGGCAGTAGTCTTTGGGATACACAGAGTAGTAATGTAAGAAGTCTTCAGAGCCAGAAATAGTTCAGCAGCATAAATAACATTTTACATCTGACACTTTTATAACATGGAACTAGTTCTATCCTATGGGGGTGCAGAAAATAGCACCAAACACGTTCATTTCCAGAGCAGTGAGCTGCCTGTTTACAAAGGCAGTCCTTAAAGCTCATTACCCACACTGTTTGCATCTACAGAAAACACTTGTTTTTAAAGTAATTGCAGATGGTTCCACAACTTTATACTGACCTGGCAGACTCTTCCAGATAAACCTCAAAGGTCACTAAAAGCCAGAAGTTAATCCTCGACAGGGTCTAATAGGCAGGAGAGTGGGGGCAGCTACTCAAGAGGAACACTTCAAGGTACAGGGGTAACAGATCCTTCCTACCATTGTTCCTTCTGCTCTCAGCAACCCAGCAACTGCAAGAACCAGGCTGAAACCAGCCAGATGCTGGAAGCTTATATACACAAACCCAATTATTCAAACAAATCTCACCACTGCTGCTGGCAAAAGGTCAACCCTACAGCAAACACGGCAACTTCAAGCCTCTTAGGGAAGGCTTGGGCTCTGTTCTTTTCTTTCATGATCTTTCCGAAAGTCTTCTCAGCTGCCTCCCGATAGCTTTTTTCCACATAATTTTCCACAAAGTATTTCTGGGCAAATTATACTGGAAAAAAATTATACTGAAGTGCGAATGGCTGCAATTTCAACTGTTAAAGTGACAGCCAGGCTAGTTACTTCACCAGGCAGCAGATATCTTACCCTTCTGGATTCAAAGTGTTCACAGCAATATAATAGATATCTTTCCCTCTACCACACCCCTCTCACTTGCACTGCAAGGATTTTTGGTCTCAAAGCACTTGCTCAAGGTGGAAAGAGACTAGACTGATAATTTAACAGCTTGCTCTCCCTCATCTCCCTGGTGTGCACTCTTGACACTTCTCTCACACAGCTCTGGTCAAGGATTCAACTGCTCTGTGTGAGTGTTCTGTTCACTAAACCAGCAAAACCCATGAATAGTTTTTCAATTCACCAGCAGCTTGGGAGAGAACTAAAGCCAGCTAAAAAGGAAGAGTGGCACTGGATGGATGCGAGTGGGATTGCCCACCTTGTTGGCAGAAAGCTATCAGATCTCTCTCCTGGTTGACTGAACCCTCACAAGCAGCTGTGCTAGCACATCTGGAGGCAGAGCCAACCTCAGGTCAGCACTCACTGTGCCTAACAGAGCACTGCTCACCTATCCCTGACAACTCAGTAACCATCAAGAAGCTCTACTCAATATTTAAGAAAGTTCTAGATAAAGCCATTCTCCACCTCAAACTCCTCAAAGGAACACAGTGTCATTGCGTGACAAAGTTGCATGGATCATTTACTAGCCCAAAATTCATTGACACAGGACTCATTGTAGCTGTTCTTGATCAGATTAGGCATAATTTCATTCACAGATGAACCTGGTACCCATCTCTCCACCCTTTTCTAACTTATTCTACAAGTTCCTTTCCAATCGCACGTTCCCAAGTCCTGATCATTGCTGTGTCAAAAAAAAGAGCAGATGGCTGGAAAGCAAAGCCCACAAGGCAGTAAAGAGGCTCAGACTGGAGCAGGCAAGTACTTCCATGATTTTAGCTCCTACCTGAATCTGAGATGCATGCAGGTCCATGGTGATTATATGATCTGCACCCGCCACAGACAGCATGTTTGCAACCAGCTTGGCAGAGATCGGGGCTCGACTCTAACACAAGGAAAAACAGTATTTAAGACAAGTTCAACTCCTTCATCAAGATGTCAGTCTTCCACTGCTAGGCAATGATTCACAAGCAGTTACTAAAAGTAGCACTCATTAACATGGCATCTTTTCATCAGCTAGTGATTGCAGCTTGGTGTGTTTTCAAGAACTAGATCTTTATGAAAAGATGAATTTGCAGTCTGATGCCCTGAGGTTTAAAGAAATTAAAGTTAGTTTTATCTCCTCCTCTATATATTCAACTTCATCAAATCCCCATTGAACAGTCAGGACTTTCAAGGTGTGCATTCACCTCCCCATCAGAAACCTTTAAACCACATCCCTTACCTTGTCCTTTTTGTCCTGCCGAGCGTAAGGGAAGCAGGGTATGACAGCTGTGACTCTGCTGGCTGAGGCAATCTTACAGGCATTTATCATGATAAGGAGCTCCATCAGATTGTCATTGATTTCACCACAGCCACTCTGCACAATGTAGACATCTTCTCCACGTACACTCTCACCTATTTCCACGCTGGGAACAGACGGGGAAAGAACATTTGTATCCAAATATGAACTAAAACACAGCCATTATATACGTCTGCAGAGCAATCAAGGGATTGCATTCCCAAGGGTCTGCGGGTGACAGTGTCATATAATCAAGGCTATTGAGCAGGAACACCGCTGCTTATTTGCTCAGTAGCTATTTTACATCACTCACTGATCAAATTTAATGGTTCAGCCAGTAAGGTTAAAAGCACTCAGCCTGCACTCTCCATCTCGACACAAGCTGAGCGTGTAAACACCCAGAACAGGCCTTATTCCCCCAGAATCACAAGCACAACCACCTCAGCTCAAAGCAGCGGTGTTCAAAGGAAGCAAGGATGATGGCCAGTCAGCAGAGAAAGCCGAGCCAAACTCCTACCAGAAGTAGCCAATTATTAGATTTAGAGTCATAACAGTCATTCGCTAGCTTGAGCAGAGAAGCCCTCCAGCATTTCACTTTGGAAAGGCTTTTGGGGTTAATTTCCTCCTGGATGTAATGCACGCTAATCCCTCCTGATGAAGGGACTGAATAGAAGCCAAAGGTCCTGTTTGCCAGCAGCAAACTGCCAGTTTCAGCACGTGCATCAGGACACCTGCACCAGGGGCAGAGTTGGAAGGAAATCTTCAGTTTGAGGTTTTGTTCAGGGTGATGCTGCATCAGGCCTTTTGTAGGAATGAATTAACTGCTAAGTACTTCCAAGATTTCAGTTTAGAGAAGCCTGCCATGGACTTGGAAGTAACCAAAAGTCAAGTCCACTCAGGACAAAGCTCTTCCACGGCTTCTTTCCTCTCACACTGGAGATGCTCACCTGCTCTGCCAACTGATGCCACAACAAACTTGTGGAACAAGCAGACAGACAATCACCCATCCCAGTCCTGATAGATTCACTTAGAGAACGCCTTAGGGTAGATTTCTAATTTGAATCCTTCATTCTCTGATCTTCTTCCCCTCTTCTTTAAAGTGTTTTTGATTACCACTAGGTATTTGTGGTCTTACTTCTCAATATCCACCAGCAAACTGCTATCATCTTTACTCTACGCTGACTCACAGCATACACCAATCTCTCATGAAGAATCCCAGCCAGCACCAGAACTTTCTGCTAGATAAACATCTGACTTAACCGTAGTTGGCATACAAGTGTCATCTCTAACTGTACTTGCTAACAGCCTAATATTAAGGCCATTCGAGACATTTATTGTGCAAAAGTATCAATGAACTATTCTGTTAAAACAATCTTACTTTTTTGGGGGGGCAGCATCTTCTATCAGTTTATTCAGAGATATAATAAATAAGAGATCTATTAGGTCTTAAAGTTCGATTACCTGCTGGCCAGCCAACTGGATGGATAAGAGTAGTTAATAAAGAGCAACGAGAAGAGTGCAGTGACTGTAAATCAAACAGACTCTCTTTACAACTCTCCTCTACAACTCTTTGTACTACCTCCCAAATTTTCAGTTACAATCAATACCCATGCAATGGAAACATAATACTCTACGTCATGGGTACACCATGGAAAAAAAAATATAAATTACTGTCTCCAGAAGAAATGAGTGGGTTGGAGCAATCATTCAAGGTTCTTTGTATTATACTGTGTGGTGCACACGTGCTTAGTGTACTTCTATAAACCAAGTTTTAAGATCCCTGAATAATTTTTAGTCCCTATTTTAGCTTCTTCTGGTTGGATGGCAGCAAGACTTATAAAGCACAGAGATACAAAACCAGGTGAATCTTAGGTTTCAGAGCTCGCAGGGGGGAATACAGACTACACCAGCATCACAGGCTGCGAGGAAGTACCAGCCTCTGACCTTGAATTGATACCTTTAAGGCTCTGATACTCTTCAGAGTCCTTTAAAGTCACTTAAGCACAAAAACAGACGGGAGTCGAGTCACCGCAGCCTGGACCCAGCACGAAAGAGGCAAATCACCGCATTCCCACCCGCTCCCAGCTTTTGGGGTGGTGAGGACGAGTCCCCCGGCAGCTGACCCTCGCCGCTCCAGCCCCTGTCACGGCGGCCGGGTGACACGGTCCCTGTCTCCTCCATCTCTGCCCTGGGGAGCAGCCGGGCCGTTACACCCGCCAGCGGCATGGCCGGGGCCGTGCAACCGCTCGCACATGGCTCACCCGGCCGCTCCCCGCAGCGCAGCCCAGCCCACCCCCGGGGCTCCGACGAGCCGGTTGTCTCCGTTCCCCCTCACTCGGTAAAGCCCGCCCCGGCCAGGGGCTGCGGGCGGGTAGCCATCAGCGGCCCCTTAGGCTGAAGGACGCCCACGGGAGACCCGGCCCTACCCGCTGGGAAAGGGGGCGTTGCGCCGGAGGTCTCCGGCCCAGAGGCGTTTAATGAAGATCTTCGAGCGCGGCCTCCGTCGAGCCGCCGCCTGCCCACCCCGCCCCGGGGCCGAGCAGGGCCGTTCCGGCCCCCGGCGCCAAGCCGCGGCCTCATCGCCCACCCCGCGCCACGGACTACAAATCCCAGCAGCCCCCGCGCGGCGGCCGCGCGGAGCCGGGGCGCTGCGGCGCCCCGCTGCCCACCGGGAGCTGTAGTGCGGCCCCACCCCCCGCCTCACCACGTCTCCTGGTTGCTGAACTTCTTGGTGACCACCTTGCCCAGCTCCAGGCCCAGGCGGTCGGCGATCTTCTGGGACAGGTCCTGGTGCGAGCTTCCACTGAAGATCTTGATGTTGGGCATGGCGGCAGCGGCGGCACCTTCTTCCTCTTTCCCGTTCCACCTCGCACCGCGGCCGGCCGCCCCACGGGGATCCACCCGCCTCCTGCGCGGGGACGCGGAACGGTAAGTGCGAGCCACGCCGACGCACACCTACTCCGCCATCTTACCCCTTCCCGCCCGCCGCGAGGGCCGTTTATAGGTTCTCCGCCCCCCGGACACGCCCCGGCATGCTTTCTATTGGCTTTCTGGACTCTGAGGGCGGGGACAAACCCGCCCCCGTAACAGCACCAAAAGCTGGTGGGCGTGTCCCGGGCTCTCCCTCCTGCCCCGCCCACTGCCTCACCAACGGCCCCTGGTGGGAAGGAAGGGAGGCAGGCGCGCGTGGCTGCTCGCTAGTCCCGCCAGGGGGTGGGGCGCAGGGCAAGAGACGGCCTGCGATTGGTCGATGCGTTCGCCGGTCGCGTGATTGGCAAGTCGCTCTCCCTCCCCCACGCCCCGGGGAGAACCCCCCTCCGGCGGCCATGATGGCTCCCCTCCCTCAGAGGCGGCCCTGAAGAGAGGTGAAGTTGAGGGGGGGGGGGGAGCGAGAGAAAAAATGGCCCCCTTTCTACTGTCGCCGCGTCGCCTCCCCTCCCCCCCACCATCCGACCCCGGCCGATGAGCAGCCCCGCGGCGGCAGGGCGAGGATTACCTCAGCATTTCGCTGTGCCTTGCACTCGCCGCCGGTGCCGCCGCGTTCTTCCCCCGTCGGGGCCTGCCCTGCGCCGAGCAGGCGTCACCCGCCGGGGCCGCAGCACCGCGGCGTAATGCGGTACCCCCGGTGGCATGCTGTACCGGCGTCACCACCGCCTCACACCGAACAGGCGTCGCCTCGCCGGGCCGCAGCGCCCACTATTTGGATGCTTCTTGTTGGAACTGCCACCAGTGACCCGGGGGGCCGTGGCGGGCCGGCCTGAGGAACCCCAGGCCCGGCAATACCCGACAGCAGCACAGGCCAGGCACTTACCATTGCCCGTTCCGCTGTGATTTTCACAGGCAATCGGTTCTCCTTAAGAGAAATTGTTGCTTTTCAAGCACAAAGGGAAGGAAGCCCAGATGCCGCAGCTGAGGGCTGGGCAGAGTCAAGGAGAGCAAGGGACAGGGGAGCTGTGCTGACTGGCCAGCTGTGATCAGACTGGCCACACTGAGCCCAGTGGCTGGGACTGGTCTGTAGCTATTAGATTCAGAGGTTGGGTGAGACGATGTGTTAACATCCGAGTTGAAGCAAGTTTCTTAATTTTTCAAGGGTAGTATTTCTTCACTTGAATATCTTCACTTGAAGATAAACCTTTTGCTTTTTCATCTCGCAAACTTCTAGTCCACAAAGATACTAACAAATTATTTCCTTTGCCCTTTCTTTCAAGCATGCTGCGCTCAGTCTCTTTTCCTTTGGCTGACTTGTGAATCAATGCCATTTCAAAAGTGAAATGATGGTAGCAGGCTTTATGTGGGGAGAGGCATTGACTTCTCGCAGGTGTAGCTAGTATGACTGGGTCTAGCTGCAAACTCAATGAGGCAAATTATTGTGATAGCTGTAATCAGCATTCTCTGCACTTGTCTTCAGAATTTGCAGCAGTACTTTTCTTCAGTTTATTTTTTTCTTTTGGAAATAGCCTTTGTCCATGTTCTGAGATTACAAAAATCATAATCGTTGTGGATACTCTTAACTGCAAACACAAAGGTGGCTTTTTCTGTCTCCTGGATCGCTGTTAAAACCCAAGTGGGTACTATTTTAACAAGCCATTTAATTTCTGAGAGTTTTTACATTTATAATGGGTGTTTTGTACCTAATTCTGTAATTAGTCTCCTGTGA
>BJBW01008521.1:0-27889 GCA_004320125.1 Scolopax mira | reverse complement strand
GAAAGGGTTGTCAGGCCTTGGAATGGGCTGCCCAGGGAGGTGGTTGAGGCACCATCCCTGGAGGTGTTCAAGAGACGAGTTGACGTGGTGCTCGGGGATATGGATTAGTGTTGGTTGGTGTTGGTTTGGGTGTGGTGTGGGGTTTGTGTGTTGGGGTTTTTTTGGTGTTTTTTGTTTGTTTGTTGTTTGTTTTTTTCATTGGTTGGACTAGATGATCTTAAAAGGTTCCTTCCAACCTAGGTGATTCTGGGTTCTATAGGTGCAAAGCCACTGAAAACCTGCTCTGCTGGTGAATTTCTGAATCCTGTGTCTTCCTCTCTGCCTGTAGCTTCCTCAACACCGTGTTAAAAGCAAGCTGGGACTCAGAACCATCACTTATCTTTGCAGGAAGAGAGACAAGAAAACGTACTGAAATTTACCATTGACATGTAACCATTCTGCTTTTTTAAATTTTGAAATTTTTTAATTTTTTTTTTCCCCCACAAGATTTAATTGCTGTTGCAGCTCTGGAATAGAGCACTTTCCTCTTTACTGCCTAGCAACAGCCACCCCCCTCTGGCCTTGAGGTTGAAACATGGCTGTACTACAATAGCCCGTTTGTACTTGCAGTAAGCAATTCAGGTGATTGCACATTAAAGGATGTTGAGTACTAGGGGGCATTTTTCAGCCTTGATTCCAATTCCTGAACATCTGCATATTGCTGTTGGGTTTTGGGTGGTTGTTTTGTTGTTTGTTTTTCTTTTTTTTTTTTTTTTTCTGGTCTTTTATTTGTGCTTTATTTGCTGAAAATCGGGCTTTGAAATTTTAGTTGGATCGTAAGACAGACTGAAAGTGAATTAGACCATTTAAGTGAAACTCCATGAAACCACCACCCACTGCTCCTGGGATGCTTTATGTGGTTTATTTTATTTTCTGGATAAAGAAGGGCCAGAAGTTGTAGGGAAGACCAGGACAGGCAAGAAAATATGGGTTAAATAGATTGTTTTGAAGGGAGCAAATTATGCATTTGGGCTTGCAAGGTGAAAGGAGGGGATGTTATATACCAGGAAGTCCAAAAGGAGATGGCGGAGAGTTGGGTAAGGTCCCTTTTCTGGGACTTTTCTAGGCGTTGTGTTGGGGGGATGCACTTTACTGGAGTTGTGTGGGCTTCATGGAGCAACTGGTTTGGATTTGGCAGCACAGAGACTGCTGAGAGGAGATGAAGTGAGCAGATCCACCTCAGAAGTGACAGAAAGGAGGACTTTTTGAAATGGACCTGATGTGGCCTGTGCAGGTGGTGGTGACAGAGAGAGTGACTGCAGGTTTGCTGGGCCAAGAGCACACGGACAGGATTCTCAATTCAAATGGAGTGATGGCTTCGGGAGCCAAATCTCAAAGCAGCTCCAGGCTCGAGATTGAAAATCTAATATATTTTATACTCTGCATTAAGATGAGTTCAGGGCCATTCCTTCTTGCAGCAAATGAGTGATGGAATGAGGAGGCCTCTTTGAGGTCAACAGAGCTAAAGGTCTGGGTGAACTTACTGGAGAGGTTTGGAGGTGAAATCAGAATAAAGGACAGCAGAGGAATAATAATAGACTTTTATGGAGGCAAATGATAATTGGATCAGAATCATTCATTCTCAGTGCAAGTGGCATATTCACAGTGTCCCTTTGGAGCTTGGTTTCAGGAGGAAAGGGGACAGGCTGGAAGAGGGCAATCAGAGATTTTGGGAACAGGAGCTCTGAGGAGAAGGATGAAAGGACTAAGGGCTTGAGAGAAGCTCCGATTGAAGGAAGGCCGTAAGAACAATCCTTAAGCATGTAAGAAAAGGCTGTTGCAAAGAGAAAAGGGTTCTCAACACCAGCAGTGGAAAGGAGAAAATCAAGTGTGCTCAAAAGCAGCAGCACGTGGGGTGATTATTTAGGATGGACAAGGAGGTTCTGTATTTGGAGCAGGGCAGGGAAACATCTGCCTGGGGTGGCTGTCGGGTGAGCTGAGCCTGCCTTGAACCAAGAGATCTCCTGTGGTCTCTTCCTAAGCCTCTCTCTATAAGGTTTTACGCCTCCTCCCTCTCAGAGAGCTTTTTGTATATCCGCAAGGAATTTGAGTTGCGGTACAGCATAAATAACTTCAGGACACTGCTCTGCTTAGCAGTGTTGATTTCCTCCGCCGTATATTAGAACTGAAGGGTCAGTTCAAAGATGTCAGTGTTGTCAGATAAAAACAAATTCAGCTGAAATGCAGTTCAGCTGGTGAGATGGAGATTATCTGAACTAAGCCATGTGATATGACATTCGTGATAACATTTTCCTTGCATAAACATATAGAAATGATGCTCTATCCCTTTTCCCATTTATTTTTAATCTTCAGTTTTCATTTTAACTATTACACCTGACTGAACTTTTAAATATTTTAATAAAACATCCGAGCTGACATATTGGCTAGAAATCTCTCCACTTCCATTGGAATTGTAGTGGTAAATTAACATATACTGAGAAGAAAATGAGGCTGGAAACAGAAAGGTTACGTGGCATCGACTTGTATATAGGGTTAACTTCTTGAGATTCGTGAGATAAAATGAAGCATTTACCTTCATTTTAATTTTTAAAAATTAAACATTTATTTGGGGATTTATCTAATTCCAGATAATCCTAAATCTTCAAATAATAGGTGGCTTTTCTAAGCATTGCTAAGTGGTTCTAGGATTTTGGGTTAGTGTGCTCTCTTAATTCCTCATTGTCCTTTGGGGACAGAGATATTATTCAAAAGTTAAATCATACAGTTCAAATAAAGATGTCCATGCTGTCAGAATAACACCTGGCATTCTATCTAATTTCTTTATGGTTCACAGTGTAACCTAATGATTGCCAATGAAAGGGATAAAATCTGCCAGATGGGCAGTATTGAGATTTTTTTTCTTTTTTTGATCAGCAGATTTTCTATATAAAAAGCAAGGTTTCAAGGTGGGGTTTTTTTTTGATCAATAGGTTTTCTGTATAGGGTTTCTGTAGTGAAACGTGCGCCGCTATTCACATACATTCAGAGATGGTCTCTTGTGTAAGTAAACCTAATTGTCTGTGACAGTAAAAGGTACCTCTTGGACTTCATTACGCAGCTGGTCACATCTTATTGAGGCAATGACATACTCCCTGTGGTCTGGGAAGAAAAGGAGATGATTGTGAAGTTTGGCTGGGTCAGTGCTCTGCCTGGGAGTGTAGGGTGATAATATGCAAACACTTTCAAGATGGGGGAATGTTTTAGATGCTTTTTGGTTTTGTTTTTTTTTTTTAATTGTCCTCCTCCAGCTGCAGCACGCATTGCCCTCGGCACCCTAACCTCTTGGAAAACGCAGGGCACTGTTCTTTGGAGCTTGGGACACAATTCTTTTCTTGCATTAGGAGAAAATAGTAGTTAATCCCTTTGTTAAATAATTAGACCTATAGACTGTGAAGATAATGATATTCCCTTTGCTATATTTAAAACAGAGGCTAAGATATCCTTGTATGTCCGAAATAAAAGTTTAAATTAAATCATACAGAGCACTGCTGTATCTTTGGACGTGGGACAAGCTTATTTAAAATACTTCAGATGGAATTGTGAAAAGATATAGATTGTGATGTTATACACACAACCCTGTACACCAGAGAGCAAAAACTACCTCTTGTGACTGAAACTCATCAACTGTAGAAGTGATAAGGAAAAAAAAAACCATAATGGTGATAATCTTATTGATTTGGAAAGAAAATGGCGTTTTGAGACATCCTCTTTCAAACCAGATTTTTTGATTAAAAAAAAAAAAAAAGAGGTTTTTTGTGTAGATATCTTCATTCTGTATATATTGGAGGAATTTTTTTTAAAGACAGTTCATCGGTTGAAAGCAGTTTACTGTATTAAAAAGAAGAAATGTATGAAGGAGTAGATCAGCCCTGTGTGGGGTTTGTATTTGAAGCCTGGGAGGTCAGTGTGAGGAAGAATAGGATATTAAGTAGGATATACTTGATTTTCTCAAAGGAGAGCCTTTCACCTAAACCCTCTTGTAGCCAAAAGGAACAATGAATCCAATGAATCACGGCAGTGACTTCTTCTGCGCTGAAGTGTATGATATACAAGGTGTCTCTCCTCTCCATCTGGAATTAACAGTCTTTGGGATTTTGAAAAATAGCCTATTTGAGGGTCTGGAGATGTGTTCTCCATATTAAGGTTTCTGTGGTTCATTAACTATTCTGAAAATGACTACCATCCTTTTCTTTTTTGTGTCTCTGGAATGATGGGGAAGAAATGCTAAATGACATTCTCACCTGTCTCTACACTGGATAATTAAGCAAGGTGTATCTTACAGAAAAGCGAGCGCTTTATAAAAAGGAAAAGGATGATTTTAAATAAAGTGGAAGAGGCTTTGATAACTGAAGCCCACGTGTGTGAATCGTGGCAATCTGGTTTCTGTTCCCAGCTCTGCCGTTGCCTACCTGTCTGCCCTCCAGTGATTTGCTTAGACTGAACATTTTCAAAACCTTTCACAGTTTTGTGGGTTTGATTTCTTGGGCATTTGGTTTAATATCGAAGTCAACCGCTTCGCCTGCATGAGTGTAAGTGATCAAATAACCGTAATTTAACAAGTTATTGCACAATAGCAGAACTTCACCTGATTACATATGCTCATAGTCCATTGCAAATTAACACGTTTAAACAACCTTCACTTTGGCCAACCTGTTTTACTGTACTTTTGTGCTCTGTTGATAAGCCAATTTGTTCAGAATCCATTCATCTGTGGTAATGTTGTTCTTTTGCCATCCGTTTTCCATACTGGAAATAAAAATTGTATTGAGAAGGTCTTTTTTTTTTGAAAATCTGATGTATTCAAAACAGTTTATGTCAAATTTACAACCCAGATAACAACATATTTTGCATATGTTCAAGGTCTTTTTGGCTGATTCGCAAGGGATCTGAATTAAGTAAACTCTTCAGTTCTTTGCTCAGCAATTTCTGGACTCAAACGCTAGCTCACAACACGATGTATTTTTGGACTTTAGATGAGGGATTTTCATGATTGGTGCTTGCAGATGTTGCTGATTCATGAAATATGGAGAGTATTCACAATGTTGTTTTATAAGACCATACACAGAAGAATGAAACAAGAACCTTCCTTGTTCTGGGGTGCAGTTCATGCCTACCGTTGCTTCTGAAATTCTGTCTTAAAATTATCAAGAATTACTGAAAATCAGAGTGAAAAAGATTCAGAATAGTTATAACCTCAATTTCTACATGGAGAATACCAATTGGATTTCTTTTTTAAAATGTAATACGTTCGCAGGTGGCTTGCTTGTTGACGGATGATTACCTTTCAAAGGTGAGGTGGTTTATACAAATGTCAATTGATGATTTGCTGGTGGCATTTGGCCACGCTCACTGTGTTGGAACAGAGTTTGACTCATTAGATTAACTGGTAAGTCATAAGAGTGCTTCAGTTCCTGTTCTTACATCATTCGATAACGGTTTTCACAACTTTCCTTCTCCATCAGTAATAAGATGTAATCAGTAGTTTTCCCATTAGTAGATCATTAAAACGTGATGGACTCTTGAATTTTGAGGGAACATGTAGAGCATACTGTTCCATTAACACTCTTTAAAAATACTTTTCTGTTGTTTCTGTGTCTGATGGTAGGATAGGCAAACCATGGGTGTTTATTTCCACAAGAAAAGATTGCGTAACTGGAAGAATTGTTGTTTATTAACCAAATAGATCTGAACAAACCTTTACCAGTAGAGAGTGGCATGTTCTTGCTGATAAGGTGAATACTCTCTAAGAAGTCACAGGTATTTGGAGTTACTGATTTTTTTTTTCCAAAATCTTCTTAAAATAGACTAGAAGAGTAGTTGAAGGATTGTGTGTGCTATTTCTGCTTTTACCCTCTTCTGGGCAGTCCTTTGAATAGGCTCTTCTTGAACTGATATTGGCATTGTGATGTTCTGAAGCATTTGAAAGATTTGGATGCTGGCTAGATGTCAGCATAACTGACATCCAAATCTCATAGAAAGCTTTGGAAAGCTCACCTATGGGCAGTTTATGACTTGGCAATGTTTAGTGTAGAGGAACAATGAATTGCTTGTTTTCCAATAAACTGTGGAATCACAGAGCGAGAGCATCAGTCATTTTTCAGTGCCTTTCCCCATCTGCCTTGAATGCAAGCTTGGCTTCCATCCTGATGATAGCAAGTGAGATTTGATCTATCCACATTATTTTTATTTAAAAAATATAAAAGGCATTTGACTTTCTGATGCAGTGGGTAGTAGCAATATGCTTGGTAGTCCTGCAGTGGAGGAAAAAACCAAACAAACCATAATGTAAAAAAATAGCTAAATTTGTAAGGCAGTATGGGCTGAGATCAGAGGGTGTTTTTCCATCCCATGACAAAGAACTTCTCAGGAAAATGAGAGGTTTGGATTGAAGCTGTTGTACATGTAATTATCCTGTGACAGGAGAGGGTACATGTGGTCAGGTTCCCCTGAGAGAAAGTCTAATGCCCAGGTGGACATAAATGAAAACTATGAAGTTTTGTTTAAAAGTACTTTTGTACCCACACATGGTATAATTTTCTAAATAGATGACTCAAGTCCCTTTTAATAAAAAATGCCCAAAAGCCACAGTGCATGTAATGTTTAAAATAAATTTCAAAAAAAGCATTTTTCTGCTAGAGATTGCAACCAAATCTAGAGCCAGTGTTCTGTTATCTGACATTACATATTTTTTATGGTTTCATGAATTACATTTATTCTGTGTCTGTGACAGGTAAAAGCTGTCATAAATCATATGTCTTTACGTTAATAGCATTATATCTATATTTTTGGCTCTATGTACCATTTGTAGAAATATACAGGTGCAGATCTGTAAATGCTCCCTTTGGCAGCAGAAGCAATATCTTGTTACCCAAGAGTGAACAGGGTTTTAGCTTTCCCATCCTTAGGACAGACCACCCATTCATCACTCTGTTCTGATAAGCCACGTATGAATTCTTCTGTGGGGGAGAACTGGGTGACAGTTTGGGGTTGACAAAAAGCCCTGCCTCCCATCAGAGGTCCATCTCCAGCAGAGAGGCTGCTGTTGGTTTGGGTCATTGCTATGGTCATTGTGTGACAAGAATTAACACAGTACCAGGTTTCTTGTGTCCTGTGACTGCCTCAAAATTAATATCAGTGCTAAAAATATGCCCATAATGTTTAGAGAGTGATGGCAGACGTGAGAAAGGACATGTCATGGAGACTTGAGACTTTTCCAACCTAACCTGAAGAGCCTGCAGTGGTTCTGGATCCTGTCCCACACTAAGCTACGTGTGGTCAACGGTTTACACCATGAGAACGTTTCTCTTTTGTATTCTAACCTCCTGATAAATATCCTCTCCTGGACCTGGATTTTTATTTTTCTTTCTTTGGGAAGCAGCAGACTTGTGGCAGTCAGCTCAGACCGCGGGATATCCGATCGGGCAGGTTGGAGACCAGCCAGCTGAGCACCCTAATTAAGAGGAACGTGTAATTAAAACCTAAGCAGATGTGGCTTGGGCAGGTGGTATTTCCTGAACGCGTTTTGTTTGCTGTGGGTACACCCTATAGGTGGTGGATACACATCAATACCCTCAGCTGCAACTGTGAGAGATACTCGTGCACAGGGCTGAAACCACCACGACTCGGCTCTTAATGGACCAAAACGAGTTCTGAGATCCTGAACATATGTAAACATATTTAAAACTCATCCTGGACAAAGTTTTTGGGTAGGAAAAAAGACATATGCCTGGGAGCCTATAAATATTATAACCCCATATGATGTGTTTCTTGTATTCTTTTTTTTTTGATAATCTGCTACCAGCCACTTTTGGAAACGGTCTATTCGGCAAGATAACGCTTTGAGCTGATGCAGCTTTACAAAAAAATGTTGTTGTTGAGACTCTCAAAATTTGAAAAAAACTACTCAGCTGAAAAATCGGCCCATAAAAATTCCCAAATGATATTTGTTCTTAGTTCTTACCTAAAATTCCAGTAATTGCTTTTCAGCAATTTCATTGAAGAAATTAAATTTGTTCATGGAAGAAAATTAAAAGTAAAGATTTACAGTCAAAATTTGGGAATAAACAAATCAGATAAAATTCTAGCTGTAATTCAGATTATTTTCTTTTCAATAGGCCAGGAAGCATAGGCCATTTGCCATTCTCATTGCAGTAAAGACATCAAATCTTTAAAAAAAAAAAAAAAAAAAATCAAATAAGTCACACATGAAATAATGAGTTAATTTACCTCTGACTTTAAGTGCGTGCAGTCAGGAGAATTATATTGAAGACAAGTGCAAGTCAGTGATGGTAAGAAATCTGCAAAAAAACACCTCAAACCTTGGTGATGATGTTCATAAAGTTTATCAGAGTGGTCTAATATGTGCTGCTACATCTAATACAGCGTGGGGTTATAATTTGCAGTTTGATTCTAACAGACTATAAAGACATTATGGAGTAAGGAGTGAGTGTGCTCATTTCTTTAACTTAATCAGATATTTTGTCACAAAAGTTTCAAAGACATGCTTATTTGATTATGAAGTGGAAAGTAACTTCTGTTACTAAGGGAGCAATTGGCTTATTGTGTCTTCTTCTTTTAATGTTTAATTCCTTTTCTTGAAACGGAATACTTCTCCTTGCAATGTGCCATAACCTCATTGGCCTGGGATAAGGCTCTTCAGTTATTTATTCCATTAATGTTTCTGTCACCTGAGGGAAACGCAGGTATTGTGTTAATGATTGTGTTAATCACACAACCTGCTGTATTTCTGCAGTGCCCAAGCTTATGTCGTTACATTAGTAGGCACAGGAGATGAAATTGGGAACTTGTAATATACTACAGATTGGATTAACTCGTCTGGTTTGTGTAGACTGCTTGAAGACTTAGTTTAGATAATTTAAAAAGATTAAATCTGTGAGATGGTTATTCCTCCTGACAGGATCTCTGACGTCTTCAGCATAACTCCAGTGTTCCTGTAAAGACTTTGATCTTCGTGTGCGAATAACCCTGGTGTCGCAGTGCAGCCTGGGATGTGACATATTCCCTGGAACAGAGAATTTTTGCATTTTTTTTTTTTAATCTTTGCACATTGGAATAATTATTTCACCCATATAATGTGGTGATGGACATAGTTGAACGCATCATACCACATTTGAGCCATTTCTAGGTGTTAGAACTTTGCTGGTTTGCCTCTCTAAGGATTTGAAGTTATCTAGGCAATAAATATGCTTTTTGAAAGGTCTGTTGGGGTGGAGAAGGGAGTCTTTGCATTTGCTTTCTGTCATAATCTTCTCTTGGCAGAGTTCTCCTGGGATTAGTGCAGACCCTGACGGGACCAGTACCTGTGGTCTCTACCTGGGTTCCCAATGGCACGGAGGTGCCTACAAAGCCCTTAGCAGGATTCTGAAATACCCATCCCTTGCAATAATGTTTTTTAAATGACTATGCATTATTAAACTATTGCTTTTTGATATTTGTAGCCAGGGCCTATTCTGAGGTTGTGCTAAGGACCCTAAAGCATCTAAATATAATTGGCCTTTTTGTGAAAAGAAGGTTGTGAACAAGAGTTTCAGGCAGTGTCAGTGTCTCTGTACTTGGAAGTCAATACCTCTGTGATCCTCAGTCTTGTTTCTCAGTCCTGAGAGCTTCACAAACACCAAAAATACCCACTTAAGAAAATCCTTACAAAATTCAGCAAATACTCCATGACATTTTCATACTGCCTTTGGATAGTGCTTTTTATTTGGATAATGGACCTTTTTATTTCAGCCCCGCTTTGCTTACCTAAATGCTTGCCTACCTAAATTGTGCTTGCCTACCTTCAGCGTGTCTGTCCTCTGAAGTTATCTTTAAAACACTCTCTCCATTCCGTGTCATTTGGCATTTGCTGGGAGGAGGGAGGTCCTTCAGCGCCCACACCATTTTCATCCCGTGGGCCATCTGGTCGCAGGTGTTGAACAGTGGTACAAACCCAGTCAGAGAAGCCAGGGCCAACCCACCTGAGGTCTCTGTTGGTTCATCTGGTAGATGCTGCCAAAATAATTTCCAGGCTCGTGTCGTGTGCTTGCCAAGCTGTTGGCCCGTGTACTCCTTCAGTGCAGATAGGAAATCTGAGGAAAACTCTCTGACAGCGAGCACAATATTTGGGGAACAGTTCCATTCTGTTTAGCAAATTTGCTTTACTTGATGAATTTAAGCCAAACGTATAATTACTACTAATTTTCAGCATCATGCCTTCCCTGATGTCCCTGAAATGTTCCTTCAAATTGTATTGTTCAACGGTTGGTTAAATTGCTGCTGTATCAGAAACTTGGTCAGCACCAGAGAGATGAATATTTGGTCATTTACTATGATAATTTCTGCAGGATTCTTTATGTTCTCATTGGACGTGTTTCCTATAAATATTTTTTTCCTTGTTTTATTTCCCATAAAGCAGTTACTTGTTTCTCACATTTGGTAAGATGTTAGTTGCAAAAAAAATGGAGGGTGATTTTTTTTTTTTCCCTCCGCTTGTTTGATGCTACATCGTGATTAAAATTATGGGCTGATGCATATTAAGGTACAAGTGTCTGGTGGGAAACAAACTAAAACTGTCTTTACTTGTGTGTTGTTGGCTTTTTTTTTCCAGGAATTTGTTACAGTTCCCTAGAGAAGATGATGATGACATTGCAATGAAAATTCTGGTTCAGTGGACTTCCCAAGGCCTCGAAGACGTCCAGTTGGTAAATTACTCTGTTTTGCTTGACCTACCGGGCTCTTCTTCAAACACAGTAACTCTGAAAAACAGCGACGAGTGCTTTTATCCCAGTGGACAACAATGCACCAGAGAGACCAAAAAACTTCACAGCCAAGACCTCCTCTACTCGTACGCGGCTTACTCTGCCAAAGGAACTCTTGAGGTAATATGGCCATTTGTCGTTTGTGGTGGAATAGAATTAGGAAACATCAGCTTTCGTTGAACTTGGCTGATGAAGTACACATGGTGAAATGTCCAGTCTTTATAAAATAAACATATTTAGGTAAAGTATGATGTGGCCGATCTCAATTAAAACTTAAAAATTAGTCAGACCTGAACGCTTCATGGGATGATTTCTTTTTAAAGTATCTGAGCTCATAAATTGGCATCTTCTGCTTGGGTGTAAAAATAGGAAAGCTGTGTTTAGAGCTATGTTCTGTCCTTGTTGATGTATAAGCGCTACTAGTTTGAGGGATGCTTGTAGGAAGGGAAAGATGAGTTTTTCTGCAATGAGACCCGGAGGAGCAGTGGGCTCATACCTGGAGCTCCTGAATTATGGTCGTGGATCTCGTATACTTTCTTCTGTGGCAACTCAGTTGACACATCTGCTCCGTTTCCTCTTGAAAACCCCAATTTGTATTTTTATCTTACAGTA
Source organism: Scolopax mira (assembly GCA_004320125.1). Lineage (NCBI taxonomy): Eukaryota > Metazoa > Chordata > Aves > Charadriiformes > Scolopacidae > Scolopax > Scolopax mira. Next base: position 16,481 of record BJBW01008521.1, on the reverse strand, counting down.
GTTGTTGTTAGGAAGTTTTGACAGTGAAAAGATCCTGCCTGTTGGGATTTGTTACTTGCCAAGTGAAATAAGATCTTGGATTATCTTGTTTTATCCTCTTTAGTGTCTTCACTGGCTGACATCCTGTATTTGCTTTCCAGATATATTGGGGGTGCACTAAGGGGTCATCATTTCTGTTTACTTTCCTAGCTGAGGTAGTATAAATCTCAGTACGTATTTCTGAAATATAAAAATTGCAGTTTCGCTCCTAACCTAGTGTTTTCTTTCTTTTTTAAAAAATATTGTGTGATACTTCCGATGATGCAGGGCTTTTTTCCATCCTGGATTCTTTCATCATTTAAAACCATAGGTTTGTTTTGATCCCCTCAAACATGAACAGGCTATATGGGAAGAGGTTGCAAATGGCTTTGGGTTTGGAGGTTCTCTCTTCCAAAATACCTTCTTGTGAATATCTTAATATTTATAGCATATCAGTTACTTATTTTCTAACAGTAAAATCAAGCCACTATGTGATTTCCTTTTGTGACAGTGTTTGCCCATAATGTTGTCAATGGCAGGTAATGTTATCCATAGATGTCTTTTAATGAGTCAAAATTGGGAAAGTTGCATGATGCTAACTAACGCGTTTTACTGACTATTAATACAATTTCAAATTTTGGACTGTAGGAAACAGGAGGGCTGGTAGAAAGTCAGATCCTTATGTTTCTGATAGTCTGTAAGCTTCAACTTCTCTTTCTGATAAGTGTCAAAGCTTTTTAGTCCAGGGGATTTCTTCCAAAGAGGAGGAGGAGGAAAGGACTTCTTGTTTCCTTCGTGAGAGAAGCTTCTCTCCATCTCCTGTTTTTGTGTACCTTACCTGCTTCTTTCCCTAGTGGGGCTCATGGTCATTGTCTCCACACAGTCTCTCTTTTGGGACACTCTCAACCCTGCAACTTCAGGTTAAAGTTTGTTGTTAAGAAGGAAGATGAACTAGGTAAGGACAAGGGTAGGTCCTGACCTGCATGAAGTAGGCTTTAACTTTTCCACGGGGAAGTAAAAAGCACTAACGAATGGGTTTGGCTTCTCACATTTATCACTTAAAAATTCAATATATTATATAATTTTCTCATTGTAACTTAATAACAGTACCTGTAATGAGAGAAAACTACGGTTGTGCCCTTTGAGATTTATTTCATGAAAATAAATGTGTTGCTAACAAATTCATCAGATCAAAGGAAATCAAATGTTCTGGGGAAAATCATTGATGTTATTACCAGCAACACGTGTACCTCCAGCTGTATTGCTGAGCAGTTTTGGCTATGATTGAGTTCTGCAGCAACCCCCCACGCTACGTACTCATTACTAGGGGGTCTACCTTGGCTTTGGCAAAAATCAAAGATTGTACTTCAGTGGAAGAATAACTTTGTGTGCACAATTTTACAAGCAGATCTTTGAGATGGCCAGCGCCCTCACAAAACTTCAGACGTTCTCTTTTATTCTTCAAAAAGCCTACCCAAAGTGTCTCAGATCTAGAGTTTTGTCTAAAAGGGAAATTTCCTTCTTTATTTCAGTGATGGATAAATTGGTAGTTATCTAACCTCCCCGACTTTCAGTCCTACACAGTAATCTCTACTATTTAAACCGATGGAAGTAGAAGAATTTTAAATGAGGAGTAGCGGGTGGTGGCTGTTGCTGTGTTCAGCCATCAGAGGGTGACTTGATTGCTTGCAATGGAACGAAAACTCACATATTTTGAATATCTTGCAGCGGGTTGTGATTGCAAAATCATGAGGTTTTCTTGCGAAAAGGTATTCTTGTAACAGCTACTCATAATCTGAATAATTTTCTTTCGAATGTGACACATCCTTAGTAGAAAATTTCTATTGTGTGTCACATAATCAGGTTGAATTGCTAATATTGCTTCAATACTGCTGCTTCATTGTATCTCATTTGTATATTTGATTTCCTGGAAGTTCAAGCAAATAAAACCATTAAGTTGCTGCAGTCTGGCTACCAGCAGAGCTACAGCTCTACTTTCATAGTGACAAGGTTATTTGCAGAAGAGCAAGACTCATTTTCTTTGACCACCTGTCATGTCCATTCATCATATGGCCGTTGTGTATGAGCCATCCAATTTGTGCTTCCTGGTAACGGCCTGAACGGCATTTGTGGGTGAAAATGTGAACGTTTGTGATCTGAAATCTACTTCAAAAACCTACTTAGTGCCATGGTGATGGATGGGGCACTTTACTAGTTCTCTATAATTCATCGGGCCCTGAAAAGGTGACACTGTTTACCCATCGCGGTGACAGGCAGGGCAGGCTACAGTTCTGGAGAGAGCTGTCTGCTTGGTTTTGGAACAGATATTGCAGCAGTTATGTAAATAATGTATCCTAGACTAGGTCAGTCTGAGGAAAGAATGGTGTACGTGAAATATATTTTTATTAGAACTTAAATATCAGCTACCTTTTATAGAGTTTCAACCTTTTGTCTGGTTGATGAAAAGAGGAAAGCCACTCTGGGTGGGAGGGTGCACCTATAAAGGGAAATTATGTTGCATCAAACGTGTGTATTAAAGCAAAATACCTTGTCAAACACTATCTAGGCAGTCTCCGAGTGAGAGCAGTGGGATGAATCTGAATGTGCTGCTCCCTGCCTTCACGGCACGGGCTGGTCCGAGAGCTGTCACCAAGGAGGGCCGAGCTGGGGAACCGTCAGTGAGGGCTGAGAAGTGTCTGTGAACCCCCCGAGATGCAGCCTCCTCCTTCCAGCACCGTGTGGGTGCGTGATGCAGCCCATCTGTTAACACACACGGCAGTGATCCCCTCGGGTGCAGCCGAGCGTAGGGAAGGACACATCTTGGCTGGAAGCACAGCAGAAGGCTGGTGTCACCTGGGCGGGTGGTTGAAAGCAGGGCCTCTGAGGACAACCCAGGAAGAAGCGAGCATTCAGATTTGGTGTCGCAACGTTCATCTGTTCTGTTCCCTCCTTCTCTAGCAACATTAAAGAGAAAAATCTTAGCAGATGTAACCGTTGGTGTGTTGGGACAACATTCGAGAATGGACTAATTAAAGCAAATGAAGATTGTATTTGCTTCGTATTCCCTGATTTACTGCAGTTGTGCTTGTGTGACCTGAAGTCTTCTCACCTTCCTTTCACCTTATATTTAGTCACTCTTTGCTTTATGGAAGTGTTAAGGAACTTTTCACAATCCTAAATCTGCTCTAATACTCTAAACAGAGATGCTTAGTGTCCTCTGTTATGTGGCATTGCCTCATGCTCCAGTACCCTCCTCTGCCTCTTCAGGAATAACTGGCATCTGAATGCACCAAATCCCTGTTGGTACTTTTGTTTTTCCTCCACCCCTTCATTTTTTCATCATGGACACTCTCAGCCAGCCTGGCAAAGCATCCCTTTTCTTTCCTGGACCCCATATACTGGAAGGAATATGTTGATTCAGGAAGGTCGGGGTGATGCAAGAATAGCACAAGTACCAGCACGTTCATGGAATGGGAATGCATATGCAGGCAGGGATTTGATGGCTTCATGGACAGAAATGAATTCCATTTCCAAGGCAGTTCTCCCAACACCTGACCATGTGTCCTTTGTACTTTGACCCTTCCTCTGTCCCTGTTCCCTCTCTGCTTGGACTTCTCGGCTACATCACCTCGCTTCCCTGCCATCGTCCACATTCCATGACTGATTCTACCCATTTCTCTGTTCAAAGTGTTTGATGATTTTAGGAATTTGTACTCCCAACGCAGCCAGTGCTATCTTTGATCTCTTTTGGAAGGGCTGCAGGGAGCAGACAAGTGAGAATGCCGACTGTTTGCCTCTATCTACAACGTGCAGAAGAGATTCTCTACATCTGTTGATGGCGTATCAGCCTGCTCCGGTTCATTTGTTTTGGTGACATTTTCTCAGCTAAATGAGAACCCACCGCAGAGATTAATGCAACCTGAAGCAATATGAGAAGTACAAACCCATCTGTTAAGCTCACTCAGGGATCTTCCCACCATTCTTCAATCTTGGCAAGATGGGGATACGGGAAGCGGGACTCAGATTGCTGTCAGATCCTCTCTTATGAGGAAAGAGGCCTCCTCACTTCTTAGCAGAGAGACTGTTTTCTTATGGCTGTGCTGAGATGTCTCTTGTGCTGAGATGTCTCTTCTCCCCATCCATCCCCTTCTTTCCCCAGTCCTTCACTCCCCAGGAAGATGGGGTTGTTCATCCTGGAGAAGAGAAGGTTCCGGTAAGACCTTATAGCAGCCTTCCAGTCCCTAAAGGGGACCTAGAGGAGAGATGGGGAGGGACTCTTGATCAGGGGGTGGAGCCATAGGATGAGGGGTAATAGTTTTAAAGTAAAAGAGAGGAGATTTAGATTAGATATTAGGAAGAAATCTTTCACTGTGAGGGTGGTGAGACACTGGAACAGGTTGCCCAGAGAAGCTGTAGCTGCCCCATCCCTGGAGGTGTCCAGGGCCAGGCTGGATGGGGCTTGGAGCAACCTGGTCTGGTGGGAGGTGTCCCTGCCCAGGGCAGGGGGGTTGGAACTCAATGATCTTTATGGCTCCTTCCAACCCAAACCATGCTACGATTCTATGAAGATGGGAGTGGAATCTTCCTCTCCTCTACCACCTGTTCCTCTAATCTTTCCTGCTCCTTGCAGGCTCCCCATGTGTGTGTCCTACTGTCACCTTCCCTCTCTGCTGGGTCTTAGTGCTGCAGCACTGATTTCTTGCAGTACTTGCACCTCTCTGTATTTCCAGCTCTGCACCAGAAGGTTATGGATTCCTCTGGAGGGACAATGTGTCAGGAAGTCCTTGACCCAACAGCTTGCTTTCATTGGATTCGGTTTCATTGTGCTGGAAATGTCATTAGCACACGCTTACTATCTTTTATCTTCCCTCCAGCTAATCAGTGGTAATTGCCTTAACAATATTTCTGCATTAAGATTGGTGTCAGCGGGTTGCTTTTAGAAAATTTCAAAATCTTCACAGGTTATTTTTATCTTTAGGCAAAATTTCCATATGAGGTCTCTGCAGCGTGGTTCCTTCCACATCCTGAATTCCAGAGGCAGAGTAGGCATGTAATTCAGATTAAATAATCACAGCATCTCACCCTAAGTCTTTTGGTCATTTTTGATGGCACATTGGTGCAAAATCTCGAGCTGGAGGGAATCTTGATATGTGTGTGCATTTAATTCTTTTAGGCACACCAGTTTAGTTCATTATTATCTTTATTAACATTTTCTGAAATTTCTTCTCTGAAGAGACATGTACTAGCTAAAATGAATCCCTAGCAACTGAAATCAGATTGCAGATGGTTAGGGCTATAGGTTGAATAACACATACACACAAATGAGAAGAATCCGGCGATTTTTGTTACATTTAGACACTTTAGAGGAGCTTTATTTATCTTTTATTTATAGAAGAGTGTCTCAGAAGCCTCTTCCACAAATAATCATAATTTAGACCACTGCTCTGCATACCAAGTAGGCACAGCAAATTGTCAAGACAATCTCACTAAGAATATGGATTTTAGAATAGACTTGACCTTTAAACAGAAAACAACATTCAGCATTAACTGCAGCATAGCTGCCACTCCGTTATAATTCCATATAGAAAGCTGTGAAATGCAATGTGAAGGTTATATAATTTAAAATTGCAGTCAGGGACTAAAGAAACCGTCATTGAAGAGATGTCCTGCAGAACATCCTGTCAGTTTTCTGGCACGTATCAAATAACCATTCACAAATAAAGTTGTACAGTTCCTTAAAAATAATGGTGGTTGATCACTCACAAAAGCCCCGTTAACGTTGCTGTGAGATTTTTCTGTCATCGAAGGGCAGGGGTTCAAAGACACAAATGGCTTCTGCTGCAAAAGCTGTGAGTCGATACAGCACTAATATTTTACTAATTATTTTAGTAATAATGTCAATAATAATAAATGAAGTCTTGTATATGCAGACAAAATCAAAAGGTGAATTATCTTGATATCTGCAGATAGAACAGGTGACCGAGCGCTTCCAGGCCGTTGCGCATCATCAGCTAAAGGCATTTTTCAGTAAGGCCTCTGTAAAATACTTGAAAGGGAGAAATGCTGAACCGTAAACATCATTTATATTCCAATTGCACGGTAAAATCTAGAGAGTGCAAACACCTGAGGACTTGGAGAATGGCTTTGGTCCTTTTTTCAGATTTTAGTGCAAGTAAAATTCTTATTGAAATCAATGGGAATTCCATCATTTTTGACCAGAGTTGGATTTTGTCTGTTAGTAGCCACTGTGAGACAAGGTAAGTGGAAGTAACTTCTGTAAATGCATGGATCTCCGAGAAACATTTTTTATATTTAATTATTTTATTCTAGAATTTAGACCTGGCAAGTTGCAATGACTTTTGCATTTCAGTAGATATCTGGAGTTACAGCTACCCAGTTGCTCTTCTTCTGTGCCTGCTTTTTGTTAATGATGTTTGGTGCAAACCTGAACGTAAAGCTACTCCAAGGCAAGTGGAAATCTTTCTGCCAAATCACAAGGCACATTTTGCTTAGGTAGTGCTGCCTTATCACCTCCTTGTAATTTCTTTTACATCATCTTAGTGAATTTGAACCTTCCAACAACGTACCTGTATTTTTTCCATTTAAGTTTGCAAAGGCCGTGTTCTCTTCAGAGGAGGAATTCCAAGCAAAAATTTCCTGATAGTTCTTTAGTTTGGGTTTTGGGGATCTTTTTCTTTTAAATTTCTCCTGTTCTTTGGAGGTTTAAAACTGCCTTGAAAGGATCTTGCTTCCGCTAAAAACAGAAAGAAAAATTTCCTACAACAGAGAGATTATAAAGCAAATATTATCAGCTTTTAAGAAAAATGCTAGGATGAGAAAAACAAAGTAAGAAACAACAACAACTGACAGAATGAGAACAATAACAAAACATTTTTGTATTTATATAATATTCAGTCCTTTTACCCAAAACCTACATTGTTTTAAACAATGAAGTTATATAAAATAGTTTCATGCATAAACAGTAAAGAACTGTTTAAAATGCTACTCAGCTTTGTGCTAGTTATGAGTAAAATACTGTAAAATACAATGTGGATTAAACTATTGCTTGTTCTCATTTTTTAGTTTATTTTTGAGGAAGAGAAGCAAGTCCTAAAACCTTTTAAGGAACATTAGCAACACAAAAGCATCCGAAGTAGGAGGCAGATCACATCTTGCTGTGTGTATACATCCTATTCCTGGGACTATGGCCATGAGATTCTGGCCCTGGTGGTAACAGGCATCACTCAGTTGTCCATCAAAATATGGGTTAGAATCACTCTAGTAAAATAAAATTTAAAATAAAAAAAAAAAACAAACACTTTTCTTACATACTGGAATTGATTATTTTTGAAAATAGTGAAAAAGCCTAAATAATAGTGGTCTCTCTTGTGAATTAGGGCTGGGAGCTGAAAAGAATCAGGAGCAACTATTTTAATCTTTGGTGCAGTGTGGTAAATCTTATCATTTCAAGCCACAGGATTTAACTTATACAGTCAATATTTGACAACGTTTATTTCAGTCTTAAACATTGATTTCTTCTGCTGTAGTAATATCAACTTATTGAATGCTTTTCTACAGGACTCTCTTTTTTCATTGTTAAAATCTTTTTAATATTTTGAAATGAAAGTAGCATTGAAAATTCAAAGCAAGTCTGAAGATTTCCTCTCTGTGTTGGGATGTGAAACCCAAATATAATCTTCTAATAATGACCACTTCGGAAGAGTGCAAATAAGTTCTTACTAAAAAATAAAAAACCAGCATACATGACAGGTTTTGAATTTAATCCAAACTACTTGAGGATAAAGATGCCATGATATGAATAATTTGGGGAGGACAGATTTTAACGGCTTGTCTGACTTCTTTGTTGAAGAATTTTGGTATAAAAGAGCAAAGGATGAACCCTCTCTAGAGACTGCTTTGAGGAATGCTATAAACCTGGACACAGAGACTTAATAGTAAGAAAGACCAAAAAGTGAAGAAGGTCTCTCTCAGAGAAAACCCTTTGAAGCAAATGTCCTTTGAAAGCCTTTCAGAGCAGGATGAAAAACTGTGCAGCTGTGATACAATGAAAAAAATATATAAGAACTGAATTTTTAAAAATGTAAAAAAGAATGAAATAAGTAAAATAATAAAAGACCTGGTTACTAACCATAGGTTTAGCTGAATTTGGTGTGCAGCTGGCAGAAGTGCTGTCAAAATGCTTGAGCCCGTTCACTGGCTGGACTAAAATGTCCTGAGAAAAACCTTTCATTCAGAATTTCTCTTTTAAGCTGGTTGGAAATACAGCACTTCTGGCTGTTCCCACCAGTTACAGTCCCAGGAGAGAAATATTTTTATAAATAATAAAAAATAATGAATGCAAACGAAACAAAACTGAAAATACATTGGACTTCCATTTTTCTAGAGTTAGGCATTCTTAGTTTTTTTTTATGCCTGATATGCTGTGTGTCCCACTAAATACAAATAAATCTCATGTCTGACACCTCATGTCATGAATATTAGTTACTGTGTTTATCTCATTCATTAAAAGGGCCTAAATGTGGATTAATAGTGAGATATATCAGTTCTATTCTCATAATTATTTCTTAAGTTCCTGTGCTCTGCAGTTCAAAGAGAAGGTGACTCGTCCATCACCAGGTTGTGACAGGCCCAAGAGCAGGTGTGTGTGCGAGAAAGAAGATGCTTCAAGGAATTTATCTTCCTTCCTCTGAATTATGTTACCGTATAGAGTTAGTCTTGTCTCCTGCAAGATTCACTGCTCTGCACTGATGGCTGTGAGGGGCAGACAGAGGTGAGGGAGGGTGGAAAAGGTCTGGCAACAGCTTCAGCTACTAGAGAACAAAGCTGCTTAAATATGCAAGAGAGCTCCTGCTGCATTGTCGTCCAGGAGAGATGTCCCTCCTACTGCAGGTCACCCCTTGCCAGGCACAGGCTTTACTCGGGGAGTATTTTAGAGGATGAAGTAGTATGAAAAGCTAGAAATTCCGTTACTGGCAAAAGAGCCACTATATCATACTTCTAGCCAAAATTTTTATTCTGTGGTTGTTTTGTTGTTTTTTTTTTTTTTTTATGTCTTTGTCCATGGTGTTCTTTTACCTATAGAACCTCTTATGTCTTAAGGCTAAAAGAAACTATTCCACTCGTGTAATGACACCAACTAAAAATCTAGACTGCGAAATTGTGTCAGCGTGGAGACAGTGTTGGGCTCCAGGTCTTATGGATAAGACTCTTTCCATTCATGTCTTTCACAGATGCTCTTACTGCTCTTGTCTTGATGCCTGTAGAGTTGCTCTGCCTGAAATAAAATTTCATCATTTTTCAGTTTTCTCTGCAATGAAAATAATTTCTTCATAATGTATCGTGTTTGTAAAGTGGGTACCAAAAATATAAAAACAAATTAAGAAATTTGGAGAGAACCTCTTTAGTAGACGATACAATTAGTGAATATTTAAATTGTGACCGTTGTGCATTCTTGTCTTGTCTGTTGAAGTGTTTCTTGAAATTCTGGAAGGGGACCAGTTGAAGATGGACCCTAAAAGAAATTTGTGGTTGGATCAGAATGGGTGAGAGTGGATACTGACCTCCCTGTTTCTAGTTTCTTTGTCAATTGTTCAACCCCCTGGGGAGGAGGGATCATAAGGGACTGTGCGATTCCCTGGGCCCTGCTGTAAGAAGAAGCAGTTTCTGGCCTTTGCGCAGGATTTCTTCTTTCTCCAGGATTTTCCATTCCTGCTGAGACCGCAGGAACCAAGGTCACAAATTTTGTGGAGTGTTTCTGCCAACACTTAGCAGAGATGAATGGTCACAATTTAAAATTTGTGTGTGAAATTTGGCACAATTCAGGAAAACCTTCACCATGATCTGCGGAAGGACTTAGGACAAAGGCGAGGTACTGATAATGCTATAGCAAGAATAGCTTGCAGGGCCCTACCTTGAACTTCCATTCAATCCTTGTTGTTCATAAAAATATAATACCTTGAAAATGAGGGTTAGATATTTCGGAAAGACAAGATAAATGGTGCTGCTATATAGAAGCCTTTAGATTACTGAGCGGTGCAGAGTACACTATCACAATAGTGAGCAAATGGCAATTCTAAAATATGAGTGCATTTTTAAAAACAAAATTCAAAATCCAGAAAAAACAAAGAACTGGGGTTTCTTCCTGGTATGATTTTATCTGAAGCTACATGTCTTTTGTAAGATAAGTCTTCTTTCCAGAACATGAGGTGGTTGAAAAATGGAAATATCTGCTTGTATAATCACATAGAGCTATGCTGTTCTCACATACAGCCTTCCTTCTGTTTCTCTTGCTCAACCATTTGGGTCACTTGAATTCATTATTGCTCAAGTCTATCCCCTGTTTTCCTTCATGTCCTTTTCTTTCATCCAAATGTATTTGCAATTTTAGAATGTATTTTCCCCCAGTCCTTTTTCCAAAGAGGTAATTTAGAGACATGTACACCTGTGTAATAGCTTAAAGACAACAGAATTCACATCAGATAGGAAAGGTGTCATTTTTCTTTTCACAACTTCATGTTTGTGTCTCCAGGTTTGATAAAATGCTGCTTCCTCACTCAGGTTTGTGTTTACAGCCCGACGTGGTTGGGCATCTCTCTGATGATGTTCCAGCGCGTGATCTTTGGCCAAGCAAAGGCTCTAAGTACTTTGTGGAAGAGCATTTATTACACTCTGGAAAATAGAGTTCTCGCTGACATTTCTGAAAGTTCAAGTGTTCTCTTGATGTGGTGGATGGCCTCCTCTTGTACGTGGGTGGGATTATCTGCATTCTGAGCTTGATGTCTGTTTTATCTTTCTGTGGCTATGTTTCTTGCACTAACAACAACTGTTGTTTTCTATGCGAGCATAGAAATACAGCCAGCCTGTAGATTTTGGCACACTATTCAGGCACTAGTGTGAGTTGATTGGGAAAGAGCCTTCTCACCCTGTGAAAAGTGCATTGTTTCAAAATGTTTTGAAAATTGTGACAAAAATCAGAAACCTGAAAATTCTAAGGCTACTTTCTAGACATTTCTGTTTTAACATGGCCAGGCCGAAGAATTTAACTCGAAGAATGAAGCAACTGAACAAAGGTAAAACTCTGCTGTCTAGGAAATTAAGATATAGGTATAAAAAGAAATATTTCAGGTGAGATGGAGAGATGGATCCTTCCCTACAATCGTGGGTAGTTCCTGCTGCAGATCCTGGTTGTATATAAAGCATTTCTAGAGTTCTTCTGTAAGGTACAAGCAGCTTCTTTAAAGACTTAATGGTTGTAGCTACTATAGGAGGGAATGACTGTGTTTTATTCTATTTATGATAAAAAGGTCATTGAAGGACATTCTGCAGCAAAACCAAAGATGTTTTGCTTTCATTCTTCAAGTTTTCGAGTAGCCAATAAAACCTCTGGGTCACTTCAGTCCAGTCTTGAGACTTTGTTGAGTTCTGACATAATGGGGGAGGATTCAGATTTAAAGCCGTTTCAGTGAAAATTTTAAAGCCAGGTTTAAATCACACCAGTGGAATTTCCTATGTACATATGCAGCTTATGATTTATTTTTTAAGATGTCACGTTACAGCTGAACAATTCTCTTTGTTTTGTTTAGCTTATCTTTAGTCTGTAATTTGTTAATGTATATTTGCATGAATAATTATCCCTGAATAAGCTAAATGAAGTAGGCTGGCAAATACAGATTATTCTTTCTGCTTAGGAAGGTGTGATTAATGGGACTCTATGCTTTAGAGACCAAGGCTACTAAATATCTTTGCAGTTCTTACAAAGAGGAGGATATAAATAATACTAAACACATATAAAAAAAGAATCATTATAATTGAAAGTTTAGTCACTAATGAGCTTTGTGAGATGACAAAGAATCATCATCACTTAATGAAAGTTTAAAATAATAAAATCTCTGATAGGGTTTTTGGCTGCAAATGGTATCATGTCCTTCACTGTTTTATAACTAATATTCTTGGCGAGTTTCATATTAAATTTATATTTATTTTAATTTAAATAAGAAGGTTTTATTTTAGAATACCTGACAAACTAGATTTTCATTTAATTTTAATTAGAGAAGTTAAAAAAGTGGGTTTGTTGATTGGATATCTCACTGGATATCATAAAATAAGAAACTACACTCAAATATTAGTTTTGCTTTCTGCTTAAGGGAAACTGGAAGAATGTGATTGGGGACAGAGATCAGGGGAAAGTATGAATAAATTAAAAGAGAGAAAAATAAAGTTGAAAATAGATATAAAGGGAGGAGTCGACAGGATGAGCACTATCAACAGGGAACCGGGCGATGCCAGCTGAGATTTATCTGGGGCTCTGTAAGCATAAAAAACAAAAGAGGTTCTTTTCTGTAGGCTATAAAAAGGCTTCCATCTTAATTCAGTCTCCCTGGGAGTCAGTAGTAAAAAAAACCCACCCTGCTCTAAACTGTAAAAAGCAAGGAAGGAAACAAGTTAAACCCCAGTCACTTTCTACAGAGGATACTGGAGCAGCAAAAGCAGCCGGTAGGAGAAGCTTCAGCAGAGATGGGATGGGGGAAAAGAGATGTGTAAAACCTGTCCGTGACCAAATTCGGTCTGCAAGGACAAACTCCATCCAACTGAGCGTAAGGGACATCTTTTTTAATTTCTTTTTTAGGTACAAATTACAGTTTTAGCTGCCACTGTAATGCAGTTTGCGATTTTACTTCATAAAAACTGGCCACAAAGAATCCTTTTCCATTGTAAGCTGACACTGTGAGTCATTGCATTCTTCTGGAATTTTATTGTATGAGTAGGAATATTGAAGTAAAAAAAAAAAAAACCAAAGCCTCTGTAAAATACTGACCACTGTGAGGGAAAAATGGCATGAATCTGTTTGAAGAGGAGTGCTCGTAGGTAAAAACCACTAGTTTTTTACCACTAACACTGGTATTTTAGTCACCCACAAACACTTGTATGTTACTATGGGGAGTGATATTTGAGTTCTGTGATTTAAATTTGCCCAGATGTGGTTGTTCAGGTGCATTATGAGTATTGTAACGGAGCAAAATCAGCTCCAGTTAATCCCGATCTGTAATGATTTGCTTTTTGGGGCTCAGGCATCGTGTTCACACTCATATTGCACAAATCATCTCTTTTCAACTGGCTTCAGATGGTGGCTTGGAAATGCAGTAGGTTATTATTTTTCAAGGCATAAGATTATTTTTCTTGTTCCAGTTTACTCATAAGACATAAAAAGAAGCTCAAGGATAGAGAATCCTGTGCTACTAGATATAGAATCTGAGTAAGCAGTGACCAAAATTGATCAAGAAAGTAGCGGAATTTACTTTCAAATACCACAATTTAGTCATTCATTTGCAGGAAATCACATACAGGTTTGCTGTGTAACTACCCCAAATTTATCCATAAGTTTTCTCAGACGTTTTGGGAATGGCCAAGTTTCACAGGACACACACGAATCTGTAAATAATATTTGCTACCAGAAGACGGCACGCTTGGATATTGAGGCCCTACGCAGAATTTTTCATAAAGAAAATAGAAAGTGGAAAGCTCACCAGGGGATTTCAAAGATAGTGTTATTTTGAAATTATTGGAAACAACGCAGTATAGTATTTGCATGAAAACTGAGTTCTAAAGAAATTTGTGTTTTATAGCAGAAGCAGCTCTACAATAAATAATTCTTTCATGTGAAGAAATCCCCGATAACTCTTTTTTTAAAAATTGCTCTCAAATTCTTTCCTGATTTGTTTCTGTCTTGTGTCTGACTTGTCTTTATTTTACTAAATGCTGAATTATACCTTTGTTTGTGCTTTCCCAGGTCTCTTCCTCTTCTGATAACGCTGAGCCTAGCAACACAAACCAAAATAAAACTTAGTGCCCTTGCACTTGGCTTTGGCATGTCCTAACTCTGAAGGAACAGATGGGCTGATGCTGCTCATACCGAGTGCTGTTACTGTAGAAGAAATCAATAGTTGGGCATGTTACTTTCTTAGTTCAACCTTCAGCACTTTCATTGAATTAGAGGCAGTCTTAAGATGTGTGCCACAAAGACCAGGCTGGACAGTGCAGCCTTAACTAGCGGGAGGTGTCCCCGCCCATGGCAAGGGGCTGGAACTGGATGGTCTTGAAGGTCCCTTCCAACCTAAACCCATCTATGGTACTATGAACACCCACAAACACAGAAGGTCTGTTTTCCAAGTGAAGCACAAAGATAACTTCTGATATTTACATTTCTGTAGAAATACAGTAAGTACATAAACGATGGCTGTGGCTGTTGATTTTGTCAAGGACAAGGAAGCAGGGTTGGGTGATGGCCATCACAGGGACACAGCTGTGGGTCCCTGATTATCGGGGGGATGTGCGTGGCTGGATGGGGAGCAGCAGCTCCCATCAGAAAGCATAGGAGGGTTTAAACCAACACGTGATTTGGCACCGCTCTGCTATCTCCCTTTTTCTTTCCTCTTTTTTTTCTAATTTTAGAGAAAAGCTGGTTTTATGTTTGTGGCTTTCTTCTCGTTTGTTGGTGTCCAGCTTTGATCTACAGCCAGCATGAGTTTACTTTTATGCTGTGCTGAATGCTGCCTTCAGCCTCAATTTCAGAGCTGTGCAAATAAATTATAGCGAAGTGTTTAATTAAAGTTAGTCTCATGTCCCGGTTGCAGACTGCCATCTTCTTGGATACAATTTGCAAATAGATTTTTGAGTTTTCACTTTAGGCAGGATGACTAGTTGAGGGTTTTTTTACTTGTGATTGATCATGCATTGGATGCTTCTGTTCCCTTTTGGACAACATGAAAATAGTAGGTGAATGTTGAAGGATAAATAAAAGGCATTGACTTTAATGAAGGAAGGGCATGTACTAAGCCTGAACAGTCAGGGAACTGAGGGGTTGATAATTCTAGAATTAAATCAGTGCTTTCTGCACAAATTGTCTTAAATCTGAAGGAACAAGCAGTCCTAAATATATTGGATACATCATATTTAATATTTAGGCTTCTTTCAATACTTGGAGTTTCTTCAGATCAACCATTTCTACCACTCCTTTGGTGAATGGGTCAAAACTACCAGGAATTTGAGCTTGACTGTGGTGCTGAAGGTTTTCATATCTGCGGCGCCCACGGTCCTCACCTCCCCAAGAGTTTGTGGAGAAGCTGTTCATAAATACGAGTCAACAGGTTGGTGTTTGAAATGTATTCATAATTTGAGATTACTGAACTGTGGCAGTAACAACAGGTAACACGAAGAGGAGGTTTTTCACCACAGCCATTCTATATGCTACTTTGGGTTTTGGAATAAGTTTACACATTTCAGATAAGATTTCTTTCTGATTGCTGACCTTAATATGTTATCTTCAAAAATAATAGTGAAACCGTTTGCTTAGATGTGGTGCTTTACTGTGGAATTCCCAGCCTTGATAGCTAGAGCAGGTGCTCTGTGAGCTACCTTCTTATCTGCACTGACTCCATCTGCGTTTTGGTGGTTGTGAGAAACGCCCCTTCCTGGGATGTACTGGCTTTGAGGTTTGGGGCTTTTTACCTGTGGATTTTTCCCTTAATCTTTTTCTGTCTTGTGTGTCACTGGCAAATCAGCCACAATTGGCCTCTTATCCCAGTGTATTGGATGCAGATGTATAATGCCATTATTGAATTCCTTTCCTCCTTTCCTCATTCAAGAGAGCTGAACGATAACAATGCAATATGACAAATATATTTCCATGACTATTTTTTACCTAATTAACTTAGCCATTTTTTTTTAATTGCCTCAGTGTTTGCAAAGAAAGGAAAGTTTTAAAATAGTGTACAACATCTCCAAAAGCCCAGCTGCCACCTACTTCATACAGTAATGAATACTTTTCCGAGACCTGTCCAGCTTTTTTTATCTGTGACTGGATGAAGTTTGCCATTTTATTCTCTTTCATTTTGGAGATAAGTAGAAGAAATTGGGAAAAGATCCTTGGTTGTCTTGATTGTGGCATTTTCAGAATGCTTGTTTTCTCTTGTGTGGGGGAATTTTATCATAGTTTTTAAGATAGAATGTTTACAACTCATTGAGAATCATCTTGGGACTTAGAAACGAATAATAAGTCTAATGTAAAATAATTAGTTTTTCTAAAAATGTTTGGTTTATTACTTACCCCTACTTCATTTCATGCATGGGGGAATAGTACTGAACTCATGTTGCACATTGCAATTTGTTCCTAAATAGTCATATCTTTCAAACAGCATCGCATGAAACAATTCGGAGAGTAAGTACCTAATTCAAATGGCTAAACCACCTCATTCTTTAGCAGTTTCCCATTTCCAGGGTAAGAGGATTTACCCTGGTTTATCTAAACCCGGTACACAAGTGATCTTTTCTGGCATATGATAAAAAGATGAGCTCTCTTTTGTTTTTAGACAGAGTTATCAAAGGGAAGTGGTTTATCAAATATGGGTAACCTGGGAGTGAGGTGTTTTGCTTTTTTTAAAATCTGG
>BJBW01008520.1:22001-37539 GCA_004320125.1 Scolopax mira | reverse complement strand
AGGGGGTGGCACTGGATGATCTTGAAGGTCCCTTCCAACCCCAAAAATTTTATGATTCTTGTCAGCCACCGCAGTCCCTCAGAGCCTGGTGGAGAGATGTCTCCGTGGGGTAGCGGATGGATGAAGCAGGCACTGCCTGGGGCTGAGGGTGCTTCACCGGGTGCCCCGGGAACCCCACCCCGAATGGGCCGGTGCACGCTGGGGTAATGTGGCCCCTCGGGGAAGGGATCCAGGAACAGCGGGGTAGCGGGGGCCCTGCCTTGCTGGCATCAAGCGTGAATAATCAGGCTTTAATGTGGCTGAAAGGTGGGAGGGCTGAAGGCAGCAAACCCACCACCTTTCTTCCCCGGGGCCAGGGCATGGATGGCTGCTGGTTCCCACCCCTTCCCTCCAGCCCTCCTTTCCAGCTGGGGCTGGGGAGGCAGCCCTTCCCTACCCCTCGTAAAATGCTTTGAGCTCAAAGGAGCCTCATAAACCCACTCCCCCCCACCTCCCAACCCTGGTGTTCCCCTGGTCTCCCCACCTTGACGTGGCTCTGTGAGGCAGCCAGGCTCCCACAGTCGTGGCCACCCCATCCCATCTCAAGGAGATGCTCTCCTTGGGCTCTTCCAAGCCCTGAATCCTCCAGGGATTCAGACACCTCCTGCCCATTACATTTCACTGGGGGTTGGTGCTTAAACCTCTTGGATGCTCCTGGACAGCATCTGAGGGTCATCCCCTTTGCTGAGCAGAGGGAAATACCCATAAAACTGCTGAGGGGACTTAGAGCACATGGTTTCTCTGGTGGTGCAGGGGACATTTCCCTCTGATGTCCCCTATCACCACCACCCCCAGCATGCTGTCCCTGCTGGGGTGCTTCAGCTCATGCTCAGCAGGACAAATTCTTCACAGCAGTGTTAAACAAGATGATCC
Source organism: Scolopax mira (assembly GCA_004320125.1). Classification (NCBI taxonomy): domain Eukaryota; kingdom Metazoa; phylum Chordata; class Aves; order Charadriiformes; family Scolopacidae; genus Scolopax; species Scolopax mira. The sequence continues at coordinate 36,627 of BJBW01008520.1, read as the reverse complement.
AAGTTTTTAAACTATTAGAGGTTGAAAAAAAACAGTTGTTCTTTTCCTCAGCTCAAATAGTTTAATTGAGGTGGTGGAATCAGCTTTGGTGGTGGAATCTGGTTAAATCAGCTTTGCCACCAGAGGAAACTGCTCCGTGCATCTGACCATTTCAGTCCCAGCTCACTCCTGGAAAACACATGAAGGCATAAGCCACTACTTTGTCTGGTTTCATATTAAATGTCCCACCTGAAGAGTCTTCCAGGTCAGGTGTGAAGAAGAGATTTCACACTGCATTCCCATTTCTGCTTCCTCTCCAGCCTCATTGTTTCTATACCTGATTTTCATTCTCATGTCGCAGAATTAGATCTTTTCTTCACACTTCCCTAGGAACCTAGTTGTGGGATTGCTCCACTGCGAAGCCTTTTCCACCTGCCTACATCTCCCCAGCTCGGAAGGACGGGGGGGGACACATGAAGAGAGGGGTTAATGTGTTGCGTTCTCTTGTGTTCAAGTTCTGGTACTTTTCATCCTCGCTGGGGAGCGAGGGTGCAAGAAATCTCCCCGGTAATTCTCTTCTTTAGGTGGTGTTTAAAGATGTCCTGGGGACACGCAGGGCAGTCCGGCATGGTGCTCAGCATGGACCACTGCTACCAACTTCGGATGCTCAGCCCAGGGCAGGACTGACCCCCAGAAAAGACAACGAACATGGCAAATACAAAAAAACTCATCCTAATCACACATAAAGTACAAATCAATATATGTAAGGGATATAATATATGTAATGTAATATAATATACATATATATAATATACATATACATATAATATATGTATATAATATAATGTAACCCCTTCCTAAGCGTTTCCTGTAAGGAATGATCAAACCAGCAAATCAAACACACCTTGGACTAATGTCCAATAGCATTTAAGAGCTTTTGAGTTATGGTTTTGAAGGAGAAACAAAAAAAAAAACAAAAAACCCCAAAAAATAAAGTTAATTTGAGAGGGTGGAGGAGATAGCAGACGTTGCATTGTGCGTGGCAGAGGGTGTGAAGCCCAGCTCACAGGCTCAGGTGGCTCGAGAGGAAAGGGGAACAAGTGCCTTACATACAGATGCTCCTCGTTGTCACTTCACTTACTGCAATTCCAGTCTATTCAGTCATATTTCTGCAGTTTGAATTTATAGTCACTCTGAGGAAACCCACAACACCTTTAGAGGCGGTTATTAAAAGAAGAACTGGATCTCCAGCTTGCAGTCAGCATGTAGTGCTCTGAAATGCCTCGCTACCCAAAGAAGCAGGGGGAGAAACCACGCCTGGGTTTGATGAAATTGGTCTTGAATTCCTGGAAATTCTTTCTGGTTTAGATGGTAGTAGAAGATTAAGGAATATGGAAAAGTTTTGGAGCTTGGAGACTGATGAGGAAGCCCTGCCTCCAAACCTGACACGTGCTTGCAGAGGAGGGTTGGAGGAGTAGGTAGGACTTTGGGTTGAGACTCAGAAGACCTAAGGGGGAATTTAATCTCTGCACCAAGCTTCTTCAGGGACACTGAGGAAATCATTTAACCCTTCTCTGTCATACTTAGTGTCACGGTCTGGACTGCAAAATTTCTGCACCAACCTTCTGGGGTTTTTTTGGTAAGCCAAGATCTTCCCTTACCAACCAAGCATCCATCAGTATCAACCAGAGCCATTGGGCAGCCCGGATTACGTGTATTTTGCATAAATAAAACGCAAGCACAGGAGATGCAGACACATTACAGGATCCACTGCAGCCACCCCCCTCCCTCTGAGTCAGCACCAAAAAGCCCCGAAAAAGAAGGTTCTGTGCTCACTGTTAAAACAGTGCTAGAGCTTTCATTTAAAATGTGCAAAAGCACAGGGTAGAGTCTTAAACCAACACCTCGTGAACATGAAAGGAAATAGAGAGGAAGGAGCACGCCAGATTCAAGTGTTGGGTTTTTTTTTTTCCCTGTGGTCTTTTTAAAGAAGGGAGAAAGAAATGTCCGAGTTGAATAAATGTAAATGTCTGAAAGAGACACTTCTAAGCACAGCCAGGTGCCTTGCCAGCTCAATGCAGAGAGGTCACAGAGAAATAGAATGTCTAATCATTGGAATAAACACAGCTGTGCATACTTTTTCCATACCTATTTTGCTAGTGGGGAGAAAAATAATCACTCCTCAGAAGATCTTTTCCAGCCACTTCTAGCTTCTTTATTTTTTATCTAAATTTTTCACTTAAGAAATGTGTGGAAGTTTTTTTGTTTGTTTTTTTTTTTTTGGCAAAAAAGAATTAATTAAGCTCCATACCTTGATTGGTCGTTCCCTTTCAGATGATTTTTAGCGTTTGGAATGTTGCTTTGCCTTCCAAATATTTTTGGTATCAAATTGTATGGAAGTGTGCGAAGACAACTTTTTTCAGTATGGAATTTAATACTTGTGAAATTTTAAGGCAGAGAAGAAGGAGACTAAAAGGATTTTTGGATGGCAAACCCAAAACTGGAAGATTTTGTTTGGACATAGCCAACAGGGAAAAAGAACAAAACAAATTCTCAGCATGAGGCACACAAAATTCAGCAGGAACCACTGAGGGCTGTAATTTTAAAAAATTTCTACCAGCTTAAGAAGAATATTTGAAAACCTTTGAATTCTTCATGAATATTTTTGAATACTTACGCTGCTTTTGAGATTTTATACAAACCAAATTTGAAGCAAGGAATCCGGCTGTAAAAAAACCAGACATGCTTTTGGATAAATCAGCTGGTCAAATAACAGATATTAAGTCTCCCCAGAAACCTTACCCCACTCCTACTGGCTTTTAAGGAATTCATTGTCACGGCTTTTTCGCAAAGAGAATTTATGACAGGGTAGGAAGGCTCCTTGCAAAATTGAGTTGAATAACTGAAACTGTTCTTGTCTTGGGGCCAGAAAGCTGCTTTTAACATGTCACTTGAAAACAAGGGGCACGGCCACCAATTACTGCTGCAGCACATGCAAAGTGTAAAACTTACAGAGAATTAGAGCGACCGCTATCTGCCTTTCTGCAAGAAATCCGCAGTTCTCTTTGTTTGCTTTTCTTTTCTAACTTGACCCAAAATATTGGTCCGGGCTGAAAATTCCTCTTATTTCATAGGGCAGGGGAAAGGGGCCTGTTGTTTCATTAAAATAACCTTGAGTCGGGTACAGAGTCTGATACAGCTCAAAACTAAATTTCACAAAATGAGACTTTTTTTTTTCTATTGTTTTAAGAATGTGATACTTTGAAGACTGAGCAACGAGCGACCGTTTTTATGGGGCTTGATGGTTTTCTGGAGTCCTGTAATTTTCAGTCTCCCTGAACAGCTGGTTTGTCTGTGGTGGGCAAGTGTCCTTTAGGAGCCCCTTGCCACCCGGCTGAGAAATTGCCAGGCCTTTCCCCATCCCGGGAGGGATCCACAGAGGCTGCTTTGCTGTAAGAGGGCAAACTGGCACCCCCAGCTCCCCCTGCCCCTGGATCTGGCAGATCTAGGCAGAAACCTCAGCTGAACTTTATTGAAAAGCCACTTTTTTTAATTTTTATTTTTTCCCTGGGAAAAGTAGGAACCAAAGGAAAAGCGCCAGAGAGAGATCATTACGGCTAATTCTCTTCTAAATATCCAGGCCAATTCAGATAATGTTATAGCAAGGGCCATATTGAAGCAATTTTTAAAATAACCTTTCCCGCCTGCTTCTGCACAACCTTATCACTGTTTTCCCTACGCAAAGGGAAGCAAATCTGCCACCAAGCCTTGCACAGGGCTCACAATGTGCTCCCCCAGCAGCTCCCTCGAGCATTCTGGGCAAGTGAAGGGCCCTTCTTCACCTTCTAAGGTCTAAGGTACAGCTTCACACTTGTGAGCTACATGGGTTTTAGAAAAAAAAAAAAAACCCAAACATTTTTGAAAAACACGCTGCTGGCAAAAAAAAAAAAAAAAGAAAACCAACCGCAAAACCCACATGAAGTGAAATCAGCTCTTTAAAATGTATTTTAAACAGTTTCCTCACACAGAGGAGCCCATTGAGCGTACGAATGGGCCAGTTGTAAATAACTGGGAGACTCAAAGCTGGGGAGCAGATCAAATACTGGGGATCCCCAAAGCCAGAATTTCATTGGCACCAGTTAGAAACTTTGCAAGTCTGCAAGAAGTAGAACCAGGACTGTCATTTCAATGGCCCGAGGCAGCTGGTGATGGGTGGAAGCCCAGCTCAGCTCTGCTCCATAGCGAGAAGGTCTCCAAACACTCCCAGCAAGGGGAGGGTGAGGTGGGCACCGAACCTCCTGAAGGGCTGGGGCTGGGGCAGAGCTCAGGAGAGCAGCAAGAATGAGACATCTGTGCAACCTCCCACGTGGGAAAAGCCTGAGGGATTGTGGTAGTTCAGCCTGGCGAAGAGCTGGGAGGAGAAAGAAAATACCTCTAGATAGAGGAAGGAAGGCAGGGACCAATTAATCTCATTAATCTACAAGGCCAGAAGAATGAGTAACAGGATTTGAATAACATTAATTGTTACAATAATAAAAATGCTGCGAAACATATTCTGTTACAAGGAGTAAGAAGAGAAAGTGTTGTCAGGGTAAGGGACCAAAATGCAAAGGTCTTGATTTATTCCCTTCCCCCAAAGGTCTTTGATTTCCATCATGTCTTCAGCTTTTCCACCGCTGGAGGAGGCTCCTGGAGGCTCAAGGAGTTGATGTTGATGTAAGCAAGTCATCATAGAAAGACTGGTTGAACTTACATCACATCAATTTTACACTTGTGTAACTACACCTGCATGAAAACAAGATGATAAAAAAAAAGAAGATAATAATAAAAAAAAAAGCCTTGTAATTTCTTCAGAGTAAAGGCCATGTGAGAAAAGCACATCATGAGATAGAGCATTCCTAGAAAGGCAGCATCATCCAGGTTTTTTAGCTAATGTTTGATTCTCTGATTTAGCAGCCAAAAGAGCAATGGTCTAAGGAACATCTCAAACAACATTTTAAAATGTTTCAATTCTTCTATATGATAGAAAAAATTATTTTGCTTTGCTCAGTATGAATTATTCCTTCTGGTCACTTCTAAGAGAAGTGCTGCAGTCGCAGGGAGGGAGAAAGAGCCAAACTTTCTCATCCAATGGCTCTTACTGTGGAGGAGGAGGGGGCTCCATGGTCCTTCGTCCAGGAGCCACAGCTCTGGAAAGGGGAAGCTCCCTCTGGAAGGGGAGCTCCTTCTCTGCCAGGTTCCAGCACCCCCAAGCAAAGGAAGCTGTCAATTTCTCTTCTTGGCACCATTCCACTTTTTATGCTTATATTTAAATTTCTTTGCTTGAGGTGAGACGTTCCACCTTTGGAATCAGTGTTGTCCCCACCAGCTGCAGGACATGTGGCCACCTCCCACCCCTTTCTGGCTCCATGACAAATCAGCGTCCCACTCAAAGGCCACTGCCAGCAGAAAGGAGCAGCCTCTCCAGGCAGATATGGACATTGAACTTGGGTTCAATTCAGCCTGGAAAAGTGTCCTGGTTGTTGACTAAAAGGGGAACAACATCAACACTCCCTCTTCAGGCCACCTGGCAAATCGAGCCTTCCCGCTCCCAATTCCAACTTTAATGAAATTATCCAATGAATTGGAATATCCAGCCAAAGTCAGGGATGCTTATTTTTTTGCCCAACAGTTGAAAGTCAGCAAAAGTGAGGAAGCCTGAAAGGAGGGTGTAGAAAGGCGGGGGTCGGTCTCTTCTCCCAGGTCACAGATGATGGGACAAGGGGTGATGGCTTCAAGTTGGGCCAGGGGAGGTTCAGGTTAGATACTAGGAAATATTTTTTTATGAAAGGGTTGTCAGGCCTTTCATAAGGGAGGTGGTTGAGGCACCATCCTTGGACGTATTCAAGAGATGAGTTGACATGGTGCTCGGGGGTATGGATTAGTTGGATTAGTAGTGGATTGGTGGTGTTTTGGGTGTGGGGTGGGTTTTTTTATTCGTTTGGGGGGGGGTGTTTGATTTTTTTTTTGTCTTGTTTTTTTTTTGTTGTTGTTTTTTTTTAAATTGGTTGGACTAGATGATCTTAAAAGGTCCCTTCCAACCTGGGTGATTCTGTGATTCTGTGAATATCACAGTTCCTTATCATTGGAGAAGGTTACACGTGCGACTTGGAGAAAAGGCTATAGCACAGAAACAGGACTTCTTTTAAGGAGCGTAATTAACACTTAGATCAGGTCAGATCGGGATGTGGTGGAGCCTCAGTGCCTTGTAGCCTTTAAGTCACGATTGCCTGTCTTTCTGAAATGCAGGCTATAATTCAGGCAGAAGCCCAGGGCCCGATGCCCAAGTTTTAGGTAATGTTTGATGAATCGTGCCACGTGGGTCAGACCCCGTACCCGCAGTGTTCCATCAGGGCTTTAAAGTCCTCCACAGTAGATGACATAAAAATCAAGAATATGCCTGTGACCACGACCAGCTTTTCTCTTGGTGTCGCGTTTGAGATGTCACACCGAAGGCTGCTTCCCACCAGGAACCCGCTGGAAAAGCTAGTTCTGGTTTCATTTATACCTTGAATTAGGCAATTGTGTGATTATGCGTTTTCCATCCGTTCGCTGAGCTCTCACTTCTGATTTAACCCGGGGGGCTCTGAACGAGTTTGAGCCCCACTGGAAGGGAGCATGTGGAGAGAAGGGCATCCATGCTCAGGATCAGGCTGAAATGACCAAAGGGAACCGAAAACCCAGCTCCCAGGCGGGATGTGAAGGGGATCCCTCGAGGCACCCCAGAGCCCCAAACGATGTCCGATTTAATTGCTAATCACCGCTGACAGCCCGCTGGCTCGGGAGGGCAGGTGAGACAGCGCGCCAACTGCCAGCGAGAAGTGAGGCGGCAATAAATAAAGATACGGATTCTGGGGTTTTGGCTGATTCCAGCCAGCCTGTGGGGATGACAGAAAGGGCAATTTTGAAACCTCTGATCACTTAAGAAGCCGGTTACGGCCGGCACCAAGTGGAAAAGGAGCCACGGGCCAATTGCTCCGTGTTGTGGCCCCAAACTGAGCCGGTGATTGCGACATGCCATTCTCTGCTGCTCGGCTGGTGTTTCAGAGCTGGCCCATCCTGAGTTTACTGGTATGGTCTGGCTAAATTGGATTGTCCTGTAGTCACTCGATCCTATTTCACGGCCAATTTGCTCTACAGGTCTGGTGCAGGGCAGGGGCTGTCTCGGCCACTTCTCGTGGCAGCATCCCATAGAGATCCGCTGGCCCCAAACCGGAGTGACTCAGTAGAGTGGTTGGTTTTGCACGTGTGAGCCTGACTCATCTCCTAATTACCAAGGAAACAGTTTTATCCAGGAAATAGTCTACACCATCAAGACCTTCTTACAAAAGTTGCTTTTCTCAGCACCGTTCCTAGGAAACCATTCAAACACACCCTCAAAACCAAGATGGGTTAATCTCTTAGAAAGTGAGATGACAACATTGTGTGGAGAGCTGGCGGGGCCAGGAACACACGTTCTCCAGTGGAGACACCAAGGCTCAGTGGCAGAAAAAGAAGTGAAACGCTGAGCGCCAGGGAACATCCCTTTGCAAGGTGTCTGGGACCCTGTGAGCTGTCAAGGAGGGTGTAGCTGTAGAATCCCAGAATCATAGAATTGTCTGGGTTGAAAGGGACCTTTCAGATCATCCAGTCCAACCATCAACTCAACACTGACAAAAACCATCACTAAACTGTATCTCTGAGCACCACGTCTACCCATCTTTTAAATCCCTCCAGGTATGGTGACTCCACCACTTCCCTGGGCAGCCCATTCTAATGTTTAATAACATTTTTAGTGTAAAAATTGTTCCTAATATCCATCCTAATTTTCCTCTGGTGCAACTTGAGGTCCCACCACTTGTTCTTTGTATGAAGAGCCCAAAGACCCCTGGCTACCCCCTCCTTTCAGAGAGTTGGAGAGTGCGAGAAGGTCTCCCCTCAGCCTCCTTTTCTCCAGGCTGAACACCCCAGCTCCCTGTGACACCCCTCATAAGGCTTGTTCTCCAGACCCTTTGTGCAGTCTACCTCAGTCTAAGCATCACCTCCAAACGTCCCAAGCAGAGGAAGACCTCACCACCCTTCAGTCCAACCTCTGCCTGTCCTGCAGCCAGAGTGGAGGGCACCTCCTCCTCCACCCAGCCCTGCTCGGGCCAGGGAGCTGCATTTACTGCAAAGCAGAGGGAAAACACAAAATAAAGGCAAATTTCTCTGGGGGAAAAGGAGTGATCGATGAAGCTGTGGTGCAGCTGCTCGATCCCGCGGGATATCGATGAACAGCCCTTTGTGGATTAGTAGAAAGAACCAGCACCGTCGTGTTACCAAGATAAAACTATTCAGGTGTGAATTTCCCAATCCTTCAAGACATAAAAAACCCCTGACGGCAACTTCTGAGCACATCCTATTCTTCTTTCCTCCTCAGAACCCTGGTAGAAAAACAGTTTATTGATCTCTGCTAAGAAATCAAATGTTGTTATAACTCCGAAGGGTGTCCAGTTACAGAGAAAATCGGTGGTAATCGGAAGCTTCGCGCAGACCTCGGGTGACCCTGCTCATTCCGGCACAGAAAACTGTTTTTGTCTAACTTCGAAAGAAACCAGACGGACCCTGAGAGGTTACTTACAGTCCTGACACCGCTCTCAGAGTTGCCATATGCTGGGAACATGCCTCCCTCCCTATCTACAGTATGTATCTGAAGGACTTTGTTACGGCCCACGGTATTTGGCATATCTGAAGCCTATTTAGAACATCAACACCATCAATCACTTGGTACGGGGCCGAGCAGCTGGATGAACCTTGGCTATCATGCAAAGGCTATTTGTCATCTGGGCAAGCCCTCTTGGCGTGTAACGCCCCAGTCCCAGAACAATTTTCCCCCCTCTCCGAAAATATTCTCTTTGATTCAGGAAGCACGTGATTAATAACCAACAAGGGCTTAAAGATGGAGGTCAAGGCTGAAGCCTTAACCAAACAAGTGCATTTCTTACGAGCATTTGCCTCAGCTTCTCCCTTGAAGAGCACCCTTGGCGGAGAAGTACAAAATAACTCCAGGTTTGAGAGACACGGTCCCAAAAGAAGGGGTTTTTTGTTGTTTTTTTTTTTTTTTTCCAACTGAGATGCTGCTGCTCTGAAAAATCAGTAGCCAGACCACAAACTTTTAACAGCAGCCCACGTCCAGGATGGGCCGTGCCCACGTTACATTCCCATTGTCTCTCCAAGACAAGCGACACTCGGCCCTTCTGACACGGAGGCAATTAGCCCTCTCTTTGACATAAGAAATATTAGCTGAAGTGTCTTAACCATCTGTGCGAGCCAAAATAAGAGCAGGGGAGTTTACATAAACAATCTTAGCATGTTTAACAAGCGTGGAGCTAATGATTTATTTTTTTAAGCCTCAACAATAGAGACTACTGGATATAAGCAAGTACTTCATCATTTGTGTCTCCGTGCTGTTAATGAAAGACTAGTAATTAGTGGGTGACTAAACTTCAAAAGTACATGTTGCTTCAATACGTGGTGTTGTAAAAGACAGATTCTACCCAGACATCTGCAGAGCCAGAAGGAAAAGGGAGGAGGGAAATATTTGGAAAGTTTACCTTATCAATTAAAGTATGCTGTTCGCATCTTCATCTCCTTAACTGCTCTTCATCACTTATCTCTCCCCATCTTTTCACTGAATTTCACTGAATTTTTAGAGTTGGAATCTTCTCCCTGTTTGTCCATTTAAGAGTGTAAATAGGCAGGGAAGTTGACCTGTGGCTGTATTTTTATAAACAGACACCAACAAGGAGTACAAGGCAGGATAATCTTAGCATCCGAGCCGCCGCGTGGGTACGAGGCACAGGAACAGGGTGACAACCCCCAAATTCCTCAGCCCTCCCTGTCACTGAAGCAGGGTGGGGACCCTTGCATTGAACAGCCCCGAGCAGATGCAGTGTTGGGGATCCTGAGGGCCAAAAGCAGGATTTCCACCAGTGATGGAACGATATACCAGGATAATTTAACCCTTTCCCACTTCCAGCAGCTGGGAGAGCAGCGTGGTCCGGCTGGCCTGCTCCCCACGCTTGGATTTGGACCAGCCAGGATTTGTACCAACAAAAAACCAAAACAAAAGTCCCAAGGGGGTCTGCCTGGTCTCGGAACAAGTGCCACGTTGAGAGGGGAGTGTGGCTGTAGCCCGGCGGTGGTCACGCTAGCCCCGGTGCCACCACCACTGGAGCAGCAGCTGTGGACACAAAGGGTGCAGGCAATGGCGAGAAGGAGCCCAAAGATACAGCAAAAAATGCACGTTTTTAACCACTTCTCAAGCAGAGCCGAAAACCCCAGGGACTGAGGAGTGAAACATCTTGTTTACAGTTAAATTCCTGATCCAGGTAACTAAGCAACACAGCACCGTGGCTCCGTAAAATGGAAGCAAAGTTAATTTTTTAACAATGCCACATTACCTTTGTACATCTTGTTCCTGCTCTCCCTCAGGGTCTTACATGAATGAATCAGAAAATTGCTCCCTTATGTGAGGCTTGTGTCTGCACCTGCATTAAATTCATGTCAGGGAGGGGTGGAGGAGGCGAACGTCGGGAGCACAAATAGGATGGTACCTCTGGATTTTCAACTCCCAGCCTGTCCAACATGACAATTGCCTTTAATAGCTTTTTGAGGCACCACCAGAAAGGAGCCTTGCACCCGTGGTGGTCCCTTCAGATTGGAAAAAAAAAAGATAAAAGAAAGAATAAAACCAGTCTGGGGTCTTGCCTAGTTTAATGCCTGTCTCCCGCGTGGCTGGTCATCTCCCAGTCAAAGATATAGACTCCAGGGAAACGGGAATTAATTTGACAATTTTTTTTTTTTGTTTTTGGTACTTTCTTTGCACCAGACTCATGTTTCCGACGGCAGAAAGCCCGAGTTTGGGGCTGTCGGATCTGGGCCCCGCGGGCGTCTGGGCGCTGGATTCCTGGAGGGATGCCCGTCGCCCGGGGCTGGAGGGGGGCCAAACCCAGAGCCCACAGGGTCTCGCTCCCTGGGTCTGGGTTTGGACGTCGCTGCCGGGATTTTTGGCCCCGGTGGGGCCGGAACGCCAGCTCCAGCCCTGAGCCCTGGCATTAGGGCTAAACCTAATCCCAAGCTCCATTCTGCTTCGCATTATTCCTGCTGCTGAATTCCAGCTGTTAAACTTCCCCCCCCTCCCTCCCCGCCACTCCGAGCCAGAGAGTGTTTTGTTGACAAATTTGCCATGCATTTTCAAGGAAAGCAAGATCTGGCCAAGGCTTTGGGGTTATATATATATATTTTTTTTTTTAATTTTTTTTTTCCACTGCAGGAAATGGAAGTGTTGGCAAAAATACTCGCCGTTGTTTAGGATAAGAGGGTGTTTGGACATATCCAGTTTTAAGCGGTCTGCTTAGTCTGATACTCTTGATATATGAGACAGCAAAGAAATATGTCTAGGAGTCTTGGAATGAGGCATCTTTTTTTATAAGATGAGTGAAATACACACGAGGATGAAATATTACTTGCATATTACCACCAAAGCTGGTTAAAATTCACTCAATTGACTCCAGATGTGGGTTTCTTCAGCAATTTTAAAGTTAGCACTACTGTAACTAGGTGTGAGGCCAAGGCAAACTACTCTACTGCTTTATAGCACTTGGAAGCTACAGTAGTCAAATCAAAATATGTTACAAGAGAATCAGTTTCTTTAAGCTTAGCAGCAGGAAGGATTTAATATACTGAATACAGCCAACCCATCTTCATTTGAAAGAACATAAAATAAATCCTTACCACATTTGTGACTTATTATTTGCATAAAGGACCCGGTTCAAGAAGCAGATCCCTGGCATTACTCATGCGAGCAGGGCTGTGCAACCCCACAAAGCTTCATATTTATTTTATTTCCACGAGGTTACAAGTGTGCTTAGGGTGAGCACGCACCTCCACCTTCTGCTGAGGCAGGTCGGTCACCTGAATATTCCAAGCTACTCTTTAGCATTTATTAAGCTTTTAATGGAAGATGTCAACTCCACTTCTTGACTCTCTTCCTCTGCCTGCTCATTCTCCTTGCAATTGGGGTCTCTGTGTAAAAAGCTTCGCAGTGCTGCTCCCCAGCAAGACGTTTGACTCATCCCACAGTGATGGCAGAGTGGGGTTTAACTAAAATGTCTTTTAGCATCTTGTCTCGACCCACTGGCACCCCTATGGTGATAAACCGACTACGTTCCCCTGGCAGCTCCAACCAGTTCTGCTTTTTCCACCATGAGACTGGTAAGATCTTGCTTTTAAAGCCCCAGGTCCTGGAGCAAAGAGGTGGTCATCTTTCCTGAAGCTCATTTTGCCTGCTTTTTCATTAATTTTAAGATATAGAGGGGTTCTCAGAAACATAAAGCTAGGGCGCACTAAAAAAAGTCACAAACTGGAAGAGAAAATCATTTATTTTAGAGTAAGGACCTTGCTTTGTGTAAACCAGCCTCCTGACTTTTGAACATGTAATGCTGGCAATGTGGCAGCCATCCCATGCTGGAAGGACAGACATGCTCCACTTCCACCATGGAAAAAAAAAACCCAACCTTTCCCTGGCTGCAAAGGAAGAAGTAAGATTTGCCACAAAATTGCACAGCAACCTAAGTGTTTAAGACTTTCTCTAAACCACTCAAACCCAGCTCCTTTCTGCCTGACATTTCCAGTGTGGGCATATTGCAAGAGGATAATTTGAATATATAATTTAAGGCGGTCAGGTAAGTCTGGTTTAATATATTTCATACAGTAAAGGTTCAGAAGGAAAAAAACCTGAGGTCATTTAGGGGTTTTGACTGACCTTCTGGTGAAATGGTTTTATCAGAAAACTCCCTTAGTATGTGTTGGTGATGTAAGGACATTTCCTCAGCTGGTAAAAATCAAGCTTGTAGCTCCCCACATGGCGGGGGGGGGGCTTTGCCAAGTCACAACAGTCTCATGCAAATTTCCCCTGATGGTTTTAGAACTCTCTAGTTCTTTAGTAAAACATGGCTCTGCTAAAAGTTTAGAAGAGACGCGAGTGGCAGAGGAAAAAGTGACAGTAAAAAAAGGGGAAAATATCTGACACTTAAGAACCCTTGGCATGCTACCCAGCACCGTTTGATTAAGTGAAGTTGTAATACAAAGACAGGGATTAATCACACAGAAGAGCAACATAATTAATTGCAAAAGCTAAGGGAGAATTTCGAGAAAGAATGCATCCTTTCATTTAGCTTACAAAAATACAATTAGTAATTATTACTGATTTCCTGGAGTCCAGAGCGGAATTAAAAATATCTCCAGTCAGAGGGAGGTTTGTCGGGAGGCGGGGACGGACGTGCTGGGCTGCGGGAAGTTGCTATTTCTTCAGCAAACTCCTCGTTTTTAAAATGATCTGCGCCGAGTTACACCCCAGGACACCCAGGGCTGGGTCTGTGCCAGGACTGGGCAACTCTTATTTTTTTAAATCCCCGCTATCTATTTTTAAATAAAAAGCAAATCGGTTTTTCTGCCCCAAATAAGCTGCTGTTACGAGTAATATTTAAAGAAAAAAAAAATATCAGAAAAACCTTGAGGAGATAGATTTTTCTGGAATTATTTTCTCTCAGGTGGGGCAAATCGATGCATTTCAGAGGAACCAAATCCCTTAAAAATTTATCTGCCTAAGAGGATTGGTGTTTGTTCCAGGCTGCAGGGACAAGGATGCTGCTCATCCACAGGGACCCAGGAGCAACCTGTAGCTGATGTTCCCCACGCAGGGGGGGGTTGTGTCCTTCCCACCCCCCTGGGACAGCAGGACCGCTGCCTCCTCTGCAGGGACACAGGAGGATGCCACAAACACGGGACCACCACACACCTCCTTTTTTGGGGAAAATCTCCCACAAATTTTCTTCACTCTCTGTCTCCACACTCCCATTTACTTCCACAGGGTCTGCTTGGCAGCACCTGGGTTTAGTGGGAAGTTTTTGGGGTGGCTTTGGTAAGAATTAAATCCTGATGAGAAATTATCATCTATGGAAATGAGAGGGGAAAAAGCCAATCAATGGCAGCTGGGAATTTGGCCAGGAGGTTTTCAACTGCGTGGAATAATCCACGCAGCACCACGTTGGTGCAAAAAGCTACGAGTTTGGATAAATAAGCAGTAAACCCAAGTAGAGGATGCCGAGATTGGGGTGGAATGAACCTACTTGCCCCGACTTTCAGAACTTCCAGGGTTACTTCATACGCTGTCCTCCTTCACAGGCATCCCTGTCCGGCTGTTTCCATGGTACATCTCTGTTATTTTGAAAGGGGTAAGTCCCCAACTTGATCCTAAATTCCCATTGAAGCTTGGCCCCTTGGTTACCAAGTGCCAGATGGTGGTCCACGTCCCTGATGGTTTGTGCTTGACCAAGAGCTGCCCCTCTGCTCGCGAGACCCTTGGCGGGAGCAGAGCAGGGACAGCGCAGCAGAAGGGACAGGAAGGAAGGAAAAGGAGCAGAAGCAAAGTATGTTGGGGGCCATTATAGGCTGGGAGGGGTCTGAGCAACCCTCAGGTGGTTCTAGGCCACCTCTGGGGTAAAGATACAATCATAGAATGGTTTGGATTAGAAGGGACCTTCAAGATCACCCCCCCTGCCCTGGGCAGGGACACCTCCCACCACAC
>BJBW01008519.1:8337-30698 GCA_004320125.1 Scolopax mira | reverse complement strand
CTGTGTTACATCCAACCTTTCCTGCCACTGCAGGAGTTATGTCTTTTGGCTTTCCCCAGCCTATGATTTGCATTAATTCCTCAGAAAGCCACTGTCAGTTTTCTTCTCCCTTTATTGGTACAGCTTCCAATTTTTTAATCCTTGATGGTTTTCCTTAATTAAACTCATAACTTCTCCTAACTATTTCTCCACTGCAAGCCCAGATGAAAATATACATTGGCCTCTCAGCCATGTGAGGTACCTTCCTCTGTTCCACTGGCTTTCATTTCTGGAAAGCTTCCTCACACTTACAGACTTGACACTTGCAGGAACCTCTCCATTACTGGTCTTCAAAGAGTTTCTCATTTCCCCCAACAGATTTTTCCTGCTTTTTGCTGACTCAGCTCAAAATTCTGAAAGGGGTTTGACATGGACCACATGCTTTCAGGGTCTTTTAACGCTCTTAATTTCTCCATCACCTCTGCCCGGTTTCCTTCAATATTTCTTCTTTATGCAAAAGGAAATTTATCTTTCATTCTGGCATCTGCCCTGCCACCCACCTTTGTGAACATGAAGGCAAAACTGTCAGAGATTCTTTTTAATTTTTTTTCTTACATAATGTCTATCAATAACTGTCAGCAGCTTTTAGAGGCTTTCCATTGCTCATCTATTATTCCTTTGGCCCATGCAACATTTCTTATTATTTATTATAACCATTTTCACAGCCTTCCCTTCATTTCCCACAACGGCTTATCTTGTCACTCCTTTTGCTCCTTGCTTCATTCTGAATTTGCAGTTTCAGGACCACATGTTGGCACATCCTTGTTCTTCCACACGGGCAGGGCTACAGGAGCTCCCAGGTGGGCAACCAGCCATTTAAGGTGGGGGAATTCAAAGGGTGGCAAAACTCAGACAATTTTGATTCTGCAGGTAAACGGCACATGAGAGGAAAGGGAGCAAAGACCTTGTGCTGCCTGTGAATGTCACTGGCTGTTTTATACCAAGTGTATATATCACACTATAATATCATATATTGCCTTTTTGATACCTGCCCTTGTATATGTTCCACTTGCTTCAATTTTATTCTGATTTTCTTCCAGCTTCCTGCTTGTTTTTTATAAGAAAAATTTCTCAGTTCCCTTTCCTGAACCTCAGTTCATATATTTCTTTTTGTGGTAGCAGTCACAGATTGTGGTTGCTACCTCTTGTCAGCATCAAGTACCAACCAGCATGAAACCATAACCATGAGTTTTAGCTTATATACACTGCACACTGTGAGGGTTCTAAAAATCTGTGAACCTTCATAACTAATGGTCCTGTCCATCTCAGTAGAACTACATGAGGAAAAGGTTTGGCTGTGTGAATTTGCAATTAGATGCTTAAGAGAAGAAGTCACTCTTTTACCAAGAAGCAAATTGCCCTCACCTATGTAAACAAAGTCCCTCACTTGAGGCCAATTTCACTTTTCTAGCTGAAACATCCAGTGAGATCTTTTTTGGAAATCCTCTTTTTTCTGTTAACCTCACCTGAATTTCTTCTCAGCTTATCTCTAGTTTTTAATAGCTGTGACCACCTTAACTCCTGCAAAAGTAAGCGCTGAGAAGCCACGGCCCTGAGGGTCAAAGTAGAAATGCTCTTTATTTATAGGGAGCACATTTAACTGTCGTGCAGTTCCTGCCCATTTTTCGTGTCACCATTATTAATAGGTTTCTCTAGTCATCCCTGCCTCTGTATGTGCTCGGCTTTGGAGGATGAGCAGCACCACCTTGGACACTTTGCGGGACAAGGGAACCAATAAAAAGACGTTCATGAAAATGACCATTTCAAGGGAGATAAAATATCATTGTGTGAAATGGATTTGCTGGCACTCCTCACCAAATTTAACACCTATTAAATTATAGAAACCATTATTCCTCTTAAACAGAAAAGTCTGAAACTTTCCCTCAAAGATATATTTTATTGTTTTAAGTGGGGCTTGAATGTATTTTTTTTCCTTGTGATAAATGTCCACATATGAATTTTCTTAGAGATGCAACAGGTTCTTGTTCTACTAATAATTTTATTGATCAAACAGGACAATACCTCCCTTTTCCTACAGTGCAGGAATCTTTCCCTCCCAAAACGATACAGCTTTACTTTATTAACAGGACAGCCTCCCTGAAGTAAACCAGGTGCTTTTATGTACAAAAATACTGCTACAGCTCCCATCTAAGTCCTCCCCTTGTGCTTTCCTACTACATTTTATAAACTCTGTCCCCTCCCTGGCCTTCTCCAGGGTATCACTAAAGATGGTGAGCACAGGATGGCCTGTCTGGAGGTGTAGGAAGGGCTGATTTTTTTCCTTTCACAGACCAAGCACCTCTGGGAAGACCAGAAGCTGCAGAAACACTCAGTGAGTCTATAATCAAACTTCTCCTGGCTGGGCGGGCTGGATGTGAGAGGCCAAACTAATTAAACAGAGCATCAACCCATCCAGGGAGTCTGAAGGAAGTTGCCTGGAGAAAGGGGAGGGGGTTGGAAAAGCAGGAGCCTCACGAAGGAAGGAAACGTGACCTTGGCAGGATGAAACCAAAGCACTCGTCGGGATACTCTCTGCAGGCACCTAAAGGGAACCCGGGCAGTGGATTCCCAGCAGATGCCATTATAGGCATTCATCCAGGAGACAAATGTGGAGGGGAAACTCAAGAAAGGCTGATCCCGTTTGATCACTAAGCATAGGAAAAGCGGAAGAGAGTGGACACACCTCTGCAAACAATTTATTCCCCCCCCCCCCTTCCTTTTTAACATTAAGAAACTTTGAAACACCTGCGGTGGGAAACAAAAGGTTAATTAAAAAGAACCCCAGTCTGTGCACTAAACTGATTGCCGGGACTCCTGCCAGCCTGGGAAGGTTAAAGAGCTCAAGCATGCGTGGGCTGCGGGGGGAATGGCTAAAATTTACAGCCAGCTCCCTGGAAAGTCACAGTTCAGCTGTTCTCCCGGAGCAGGTGCTCATGGGAGCGGGCCTGTCCCTTTCAAAGCGTGAAGATTGATGAAGCCTTCGCTCTCACCAACTGTAAATATACAACCAGCCTTGTCAGAGCAGGTTTGTAACATCACTTGCTGACAGCAAGAAATTTTTTTAACCTCCTAAACACACACACACACACGCCTACCCCACACTGCCTCACACACACACACAAATACTAAACAACAACAACAACAAAAAAAAGCTTTTCCCAGGAAACAGACTAAAACCAATAAATAAAATGGTGGGGAAGGCGTTTATGTTTCCCCTGCCCAGAGAGGCAATAGAGAGAGGACATACATGGGGTGATTTCATCCTGTCCTTCAGAAAACAAGCAACATCTTCCTTGGGCTGTGCAGTTTATGGCCAAGTCCTGGGAGGCAGCGCAGGCACTTTCAGTGAGAGCCAACACGGGAGGCTTCTGAGCTTAAATCAGCCGAGCTGCCCTCTCCACAGCGATGGAGGACAAGCAACAGTAAGAGATGATGTGGCCACAACAACCCTTTCACTCTGCCCTTGTGCCTGAGAGCTGGGGACTTTATAATGTGTTACAGGTAGGAATCGCTCACTCTTTGCAGCCACAATTCATAAAGTTTGACGCACTCGTGTTGAGATTTGGGGTTTCAAAGAGGCCTTGGGGAGTCCTTCCCTGAGGGAATACAGGCTGCCCGTGGGGGCAAGCAGGAATCCTTGAGGAACCAGAGGTCAAGCAGCCCAGCAAAGTGATGGGATGAGTACCTGGGATCTCAGCCTTGGGTTCTCCCTTCTTGCTTTTAATATGTATATATATATTATACATAGATTATACTACATATATTACAAAATACAAATAATATAATACAAATGTATACAAATATATTTATGTATATATATATACACAATATAAATCCAAGCACTCCTCTCCCATTATTAGTGGGTTAGTTCCTTGAAGGCACTGTGGCAAAAGCAAGTCCTCAGAGAGCGTTTTCAACAGGAGAAGACTGTCCTTTGTGATTAGGATGGACATTTTGTGCCTGGAGAGCTGGGCAAAAGAGGCCACCACCCTGCAGGCACAGCCCTTGGTGGTGCCTGAGAGGGCTGAGGGAAGATACGATGCACAGGGGAGCAATCCACAGCAGAAACAGAGCAGCAGGGGAGAGGCTGCTTCTCCAGAGGGGAAATTATTTCCACTAATAACATTGAAGAGTCACAGGCATAAGAAAGGCATTGGCAAGGCCTCCCCAAAGCTCGTGGAAACCAGACAGACTATGAATTCCTCCTGACTTCAGTGACTGAACTCCTTGGATGATTGGAAGCAGAATTAATATTCCTGTACGAGCTGCTTTATTGTCCTGCCCCAGAATTCATTTTTAGCTTTGCAGTCAGTTTAACTAAAATAATTCTGCAGCATCCTTTACTCATTTCTTTCCCAAGGAAATTCCTTCCGTGTTACCATCTCTCTAAGGAAAAATTTCAGGGTAATAGCAAATGTTTAGCTTAATTTCCTTAATTTCTTAAGTTTGATGTTACCTTTGCAGTGTGGAAGGATTATATTGGTTGGTTTAGGAAACACCAATACATTCCAGCTGTCCCCAAATTTTACCTTGGAAAATTGTCAGGTTTTATCTGGTGGGTTTTTCGGTTTTCTCTTTGCTCCGCTGCTTCTGTTTCACTACTGTCTTCTGCTTATTATTAATAGATTAGGACAAGGCTGCCCTTCCCTAGGGCTCAGTGATAGATCCTCTGTGCTCTTAGGCAAAACCAGGCCTTGGATGATTTCCTGAAATTTTCAAAAAGCCCTTTGGTTATCTCTTTCTAGAAGAAAAAGAGATTTCTACATGTCTAACAAAGCTCCAACAGACACAGCTTGCGCTTAGACTTGCCCAGTATAAAATTCATTTGCATTTCCTTCAAGATACTCAGAGAACACGCTCACCTATGAAAAAAAAAAAAATCATGCAACTCACTCAGTGTTTGCAAACTGTCACATTCTTCCTTTCGCTTGTGTTACATCCCTTCTCTCAAATTCGGTGACTGACGTGGCTGTTTGAATTGCTAACACTCTGTGATGAGGACTGTCACTGTCATTTCTGCTGTGTTTACCCAGTGCTGCTCACAACGGGGTTCCCCACCCCGGCGCAGTCCCTCACACTATGCTACATGCTAATAAATAGTAAGAGAAAAAGGTACTTCCCTCTTTTCAGCAGCAGAAATATAACAATCCTGATGAATAGGCCAGGGACTGGGAGTGTTTCGAGAAGCTGTAAGGAAAAAAGAAGTAATTTATTGCAGGTGCTAAAAATACATCATATACCTGTGAATACAGGTGACCATCTCTTGCTCAAACGACTGGTGTTGTCCTTGGAGGGAAAAGGCCGTGGAGGTCTCTCTCTACCGTAGTGAAGAGCAAACAGCAAAGTCCTCCCCGAGTTTTTTGGGGGCACAGGCATTGACACATGCTTGCATTTTACTTCACAGCAGAACTGAAAAGCGGAGCTGGCCTGAAACACAATTACATTTTCTCAATAAGACATCCAAAACAGTTATAGCAATTTTTCTATCGGGTTCGTTATTACCCTTCAAACAGCGTTGCCTTTCTCCTCCAGTTTTATTTTGCTTTTCCCTTCTCTCCCTATTCAGTGTTGCTGAGGTGAAGAGGACCCTGAAACCAAAACGCTGCTCAGCCCCCGTCTCCCAGCCCACCCATCCCACCCAGTGAAACTCACCGCGTTATAAACTTCGGCAGCTGAGAGGACCTGATTATTTTTATGGAAATTTGCTCCAGGTTTAGAAGTGGATCAATGACAATTTCTCTAGCTGGCTCCATTTTGAGAACCAAAATTAACTTCTGGAGAAGCTGCTTGATTTCCCAGCTTTCCCCCACCAGAAAACAGATTATTGCATAGGGTGGGGGTGATATAATTCAGCTCCGAAGAGGTTTGGGGCCTATTAGACCCCAATATAAAACTCCCCTAGGCTCCAAGGAAAACAGAATAGCTCCCTGCTCTACCCTTCTTGTCACCCCTTTACACCAGGAGAGATGGGAGTAAATCCATTTGCTAATGTTCAATAGGCCACACAGAAATAAATGGCAGCTCAGGACATAACACAGGAGAGACTCATTTTGAGCAATTTAGTTCAGCTATTCCTTTTCTGAGCTCCCCAGTTTGCCCTATTTCTATTACCCAGCCGTGCCACTTCTTTGCTTTCTATACTGTCTTGCTGTCTGCCCATCTTGCTCCTTTCTTTTTACGTTTGAAAATACTTTTCAGACACTTCAAAGGTCTTTCGCTCCTGCGTGAGTCCCTGTCACCTCTGGGGTCTCTGCTTCTCGATGGGAACCCCATAAGCAGCAACCCCCCAACTTCTCCACCCTGAGCATCCTTTCCTGGCTTCTCCCCACGGTGAGGGAGCTGAACCAAGCCCTCTCGAGGGGGGCACAGCCCTCGGGACACACCACCAAAGCTTTTTTCACTTCTTTCCCCCACCCCCTCTAGCCCTCCAGCATTCGGTTCACACTTGCACGCTCTGTTGGCACCGTGTTTATCCTGGAGAAACCTCATTTGCCTTTCATTTAATGCCACAATTCCTATCATTTAGGAAGAGTTTTAATTGAAGATTCTGCTCATAAAGGGTAGCACAGTGTTAAATCTGCATTTTTACAGGCTGTAATTGCTTCAGCAGGGTGCATTCTGCGCTGGACGGGTGCAGGAGGATAAATGAGGCTTATCTTTGGTCCAGCTTTAATCCAGCATCTCCCCAGCCTTTGCTCGGGCCGGGCTGTCACACCAGTACACAGCCCACTTCCCAGTGGGACCTGGTGTCAACACAGTCTTACCGGGCTGGGGGAGAGAGAGAAAGAACAAACCCAGTGGCCAGAACTTACATTTCATGGTCTGTCTGCAACGGAGCGAGTGACCCCGGACGCTTTCTTGGCCTCCAGGTGTCCCTGATGGCATCACATGGTGGCACGTGCCCACACTGAAAGGTTATCCTGCCCCACGGCAAAGGTCCCCGTGGCCGCTCTGCGGGCTGGGAACAGCACCGCAACCTTTTCCAGCTGTCTTCCAAAGAGAAAGCCAGGCTTTCTCTCCATCCCCTCTTTCAGCTTGGCCTTTCTCAGGAACGTTGTGCTGCAAGAGAACCTGGAGAACTTCATTTATTTCTGCTACAGCCCCCTTGTTAAACAAATACTTACTCAAACTATACTTTTATTCATATTCCATCATATAACTCAGGGGCCAAGTCTCTCTTAGTAGGGCCAAGTGACTGTACCAAACACAACCTCTCTAATCTTTCACTAAACATTTTAAAGCCATCTTGGGGGCACCAGAGGTAACAAGGGTTCAGGCTATTAATGCAAATTCTGGGCTTCGGGTTAGCACAGTGCAGGGCTTTCTGCAAGGCCTCCATAAAGAGGCTTTTAATTTAACTCTAATAGGGAGGTTATTGTATGTTAAATAAATACTAATTGATTATTTAATATATATGCGTTGAGGGTTAACTGCTATGTAATGAGCTCCTCTCCATTAGTGGAGCTGCTAAACGTCAATTAATATGGGTTTTATAATCAATTGATATTTAACATGCCCTTGCTTCCCTGTTTAGACTTAATGGGTCAGCATTTCTGAAGTGGCCAATGCCAATGGATTCTTTTTAAAAATTAAAAAAATATTTGTTGGGAGATTTACTGCAGGCTGGGAAGTTATGAATCTATTAAAAGCTCAGCCAATCAACCCCACAGAACTGGACACCGTGAGAGCTGCATATACCAAAAACCTGTGGAAATGGGAGCCACGTTCCCTTAACTTCTGTGGGACTTGGACTTTTCTCTGTGGGGAGTTTCCCAGAAAATGCTCTGTACCCCTTCAAAGCTCTCCCTTACTCAGAACATTAAGCAGTTCATGGCATGGGGCTGGGCTGGGCCCCAAGTGTGATCCTGGATTTACTGTCCAGTTGCACTTAGATATACACAAGAAATGTGTGGGAAATTGGAAACGACTACAAGATAAATAGAAGGGACAAGGTTTTCATGGATGACCAGGGGATTTAGACACAAAGCTTCCGTTTATTTTAATAAGCATCATGTCTCTAAATCTCCCAACTGCCTTTTTAAACGTCTGATAGCTAGGACTTTATTCCCTTTGCCTCTCCTCCCCAAACACACACAAATAAATCATGTGCAAGTTATTTGTGGTGTACACCAGGGAGAAAACAAGGAAGTTTCTAACTAAAGGAGTGATCATAATGCATTTACAACCATTATCTAACACTATTTCTTCTCTGATTTCCTTACTGGCAGCTTTCAAACAGTTTTCGGGATGTGGCAGAGTTTAGCTTTGCTGCCACAAATTCAGGCCGGAGGAGAACGTACATGGACATAAGGGATCTTTTCCCATCTGAGAGTGTCTTTTTCATGTTTGTTCCCTCTTGTCCCCAGCTGGACCCTGCGCCCAAGCAGGGCACTCCAGAAGCTAAATGCTTGTAAGTATTATTATATTCCTAATGGGCAGGGCTGGGTGGTGGATGATGGATTCCCGTTTCAGTGATCTCACTCTGGGACGCAACAGCACCCATTAGAGGCAGCTCCATCACTTTGCCATTGTGGAAAACAGCTCATCTTACCCACCCTGAAATCAGGTCAGTCCACACAGGTTCTCTAACCCATATTAACATTGCAGCCTAAATCCTTGTCTAGACAAGGTCCCCGGTCTCCCACACTTGCTTAGTAGGTTTTGTAAAACATGTGGCTGTTTTGAGCAATAAAAGACTCCGTGCAGAGCAGATGAAAGCATGGAAATACTTTCTCTGACTGCATTTCTACAGCACTAAGACAATGGAGCTTAAAGCCTCATTGCAGCTTTCAGGCAGTGTTATGATGCAGATAATAAAGATGAAGAAAGAACAAAGAGGAGTACATGGCCGGATCGTGGTTTGAAGTCTACAGCCTGATTTATGTCATCTGAGGATCTGGCCCAGTTAGACCTAATTTTAACATCCTTGACAAATTCCCTTTAACGGCAAACTGTCAAAAGGGAATCTTTTCCCCGCCCCTCACCCTTCCATCTCCACGAGCTGTTCCCTGTGACAACACTGTTCTCCAGCAGTAATTGGCAGTATCATTCTATTATCACTTATTCTTAAGGCCTGAGGATTTCATTCCTTGCAATTTTCCTGTTGTACAAATTCATGTCTATTAGTTTAACACGTGTGCATGTGCGTGCATTTATTCCCTGTGAGTGTGAGCATGTGCGTGTGTGTCTGGGGAGGAAAACAGTACTTAAACCTGAAAGGGGCCATTGTCTTATAAAAAAAATCTTAAGAAGCAAAAGAGCTAATTACTGATGACTTGTAGTTGTGACTTGCAGTAGGAGGTGCCTCTGGCGTCTCCAGCAAACACTCTCAATTCTCCTTATAAGCATTTTAAATGGACGATGATCCTAATGAACTTAATAGCATCACTATCCAAGGACAGCATCAACTCATTGCCATCCTGTATTTTGCAGAAATAGCTTCTCTTTAAACAGTGTGCCCCTGCTTTGAACAGTAATGGTTTTTAAAAGTGTCTTAGCACACAAAGGCAAAATCTTTTTTGAAACAGGGTGGAATTGGTTGGTGATTATCACTGAAAAGCTGGCAGCCACCAGCTAACCTTCTAACAATGAAATATGGGAATTTACCTTCATGCTTCAATGCTTGCTATTCAGCTGTCTACCAGGGTCTAAATCAATGATTCTACACCCTCCACTCAAGGTTTCTCTTTCAAATGCTGCAGATATGACCTTAAGTTCATCATCTAAACAATGCAGTTCACGTTTAATTTCATTAATCTAAGATCTTCCATAAAATTGCAATATGGCACCATACCTTTCAAGTACCTTCATTAAAATCCATGTTATTTCTAAATCCTATGCATATCTATGAGGTCATAGTGTTTTATTAAAATGGATTTTTGAAAGGCTCAGCTCTTTTATCACCAATTGTCATAAGGTAGTTTACAATAAAAAAAAAAAAAATTAAAAAAGAAATCCTCTCCATTTGCTTAGGTGAGGAACAGATCATCCATTTCTGCAAACTACCCCCTTTCCTAATTTTTAGCCTTTTTCTGAGGATGAGAGAGAAATGATGAAACCCTCCTTGTTCGTGTATTTTCTGCTGTTTACTCTGCCTGGTGCCCTTTTGAAATGTATCATCCATTCCGATACAGTAGATGTTATTTCCAAGATTTGCCCCCAGATGTCTATATATGGCACCATGTTCTCAAACTGCACAATGGATTATTTTTTTTCCTATTCTTGGCAAAATATGTTGGCACAAGTTTATTTTTCTATTGCAACCCTTTCCCTATCTCTTGTCTATATTATATATTACTTGGTATTGTGATAACACTTCGGAAAGCCAGTTAGGAGCAGGGACCTCACGATAGTAGATGCCAAGAGCACAAAAGGCAGATCTTGACCCCTCCCAAGCCCCCTCTCTCAGCACTTCCCACCCAATTAGATCAGAAGATATTCAAAGGCAGAGAATTCTCCCCTTCATTTTGTGCTCGCAGCAAGCGAACACAATTTGTGCAGTAAAGTTCCTACATAATTCAGGCATATGCGCATAATAATGCTAGCAGTAATGCAAAATAAATAGATTAATCATCTTCCTAATAACTGTGTACTGAGATCAGCCCCCGGTGGCCTGATCCTGGGAAGGTCCCCGTGCCTGGCCACCTTCCCGCACCCCACCCCGCAGACTCCAGACCCTCCTCCAGGCCACTTGCTCTTGACAGGATTATTTCCAGAATCAGAGAATAAATTCATCCTGCCGGTACCTGAGCTCACCTGAGCTGTGCTTGACTCTGGGCCATCGCAGACCCCCCTCCCCGCCCCCACTTAATAAAGCTACATCACAACAGAGAAGGAGGGAGGGAGGGCTGAGATCCCTCGGGAAGCGTCTCAGAGGTGGGGCACGTCCCCCCAGGCTGCCTCTTTATTAGCACTTGCTTTACCCCCTTCCTGTAATGAAAAGCAAAATAAAGTGCTCCGTTCCACCACTTACTGCGAAGCCACCAAAAATCCATAAGAAATCAAAACGACAACAAGGATGTTTTATGCATCTCCCTGTGAACTGGGGAGCAAAAATACCAGAAAAACCTGAGAGTAGGGTGCAGAGGTACCCGAGATGCTGCTACCAACCACTCAATAAGTCAAACTTTAAATTTGCCCTCTACCTCCGCGTTGAGGCAAATCAACTGCGTTTCCACCCTGAGCAGTTGGGGCATCCCAGTCTGTGCCAGGCTCGTTGGGACACCTTGGGGACACGGGCAACAATCCCAACCTCCCACGTTTGCCCCAAGCTTCGTGCCTGGATGCCATCACTAAAGTCTGTGAGCCTGGAGCCTATGGAAGCCACCAGAAGATTTCTTGGTGTGAACGGACTCGGTTGAGACCTCATCCTTTAATTAATTGCAAGGGAGGCTGCATTGGAGTAACCATTGCTCCCTCCTTAATTAAACTTTCCATTTAACTATAAGTTCAGCACCTGCTCTATTGATCTCTTATGGAAAAAATCCACCCCTTACGTTAGTGCTAAACAAAAATAGATCCCTGGCAAAAACCTAATGCAAGCATACAAGTATTTAGATTTTTCACAGAAGCGGAGTGGACAAATGATGATCTCTGAGCTCAGAGGAAAATAACGTTCCACAATATTTCCTTCTCTTCGGCAAAATATTAAGCAGCGTGAAGAGACAAAGCTGTCCTGTGATCCTGCCCTCATCCTCTGCGCTATTTACTGAGGCTCCAGCAGGAGACAGAGACACTGCTATTGAGATGTCATTTGTGACAAACCTTCCACAGTTAATATTGGTTGATGACTTCAACCTCACCTTTCTTCATCCTTCCATAAAAACATACCCCGGCTGCAGTACTGCGCTTACGGTGTAACATTACTCTGAAGAAGCAATTACAGCGAGTCCAGCAAGGAACTAAAGACAGGTCACCTAAATGAACTGAGGGAAAAGTACATGAGAAAACAAGAAAATGTCTTCATCACTTTTCAGGCTTCAAATTGGAAAAACAGGGATCAATACAGCAGAACTTCATTTAATGGTGTGAAAAACAATCCACCCCAAGACAGGCAGGAATCACTTATTGCAAAACAAACAGGCCAATTAGGGGTGGGCAGGGCGCAGCGGGACGCGGGGCCATTCCTCCAGCCTCGCCTGCCCGAGACACGGGCGCAAGGGACGAAGCCACCAATGGAGGACGTGCTGAGGCCACACAGCAAAATATGTCCCCACCCCAAAAAAGGGCCAGTTTGATGCTTTTTCTCCCCTCGTTTTTCATCCCCCGTTACTTCCCATCCATTTTAACGATCGCAGAAACGAGGTGCAGCGCTGGCTGATGCAAACACCAAGAGACCTGGGTTGGGAGATGGCAACACAACACAGGATCATTGAGTCGCTTAGAAAGGTTGGAAAAGACCTTTGAGACCATAGATTCCAACTGTTACCCCAACACTGCCACGTCCACCAGGAAACCATGTCCCTAAGCACCACATCTACACATCTTTTAAATAACATGTTCTCATAGACACTGAGGTTTGGCCAACACCTCTCAGTCTGGCCACAGAGAGAAGGAGGAAGATGTTATTAAGCCATGGGTTTATGTTGTCCATGGTGCTGGGGACGTGCAGAAGAACCCTCTTACCACCACTGTCACCACGGTGAAACACCATTCCTCATTGAAAGCAGCAGACCCTGCAGAGCCACACATCCTTTCTGCACCTCTCCTTGGTCCAGCATGGCCTTAAAGCTTTTGGTGTCAGGGTCCAGCATCCTCCACAGTCGACTCATTCTGCTCCATGGCTCTTTCTGTGCTAGAAAGTTTTTCTCCATCTCTAAAGAAATGGCAGCTCCTCTCTCCAGCGTGCTGTTCGGGACACTGTCCCCGAATACAAACATCTGCCACGTGAGGATTTTATTGCTTTTACTGTCATTGCCACTGCCGGGTCCTGTGGCATATTAAACAGATTAATAGAAGTGATGGAGAGAGAGTATAAAACCCGTCAGTCTTCACCATGGGCCAAGTGCCCCTGGAACGGAGGGAGAGGGAGGCTGGGGCTGACATTTGCAGAAGTAACGTCATGTTATTAAAACAAATTTGGCACGAGGGGAAAATATGTTTGCTTTGCACTTAATAACGGCTACGAGAGCATATTCAAAATCAAATATTTGTAAGGCAGTAAGTTAGCGTTTTCTCCTCCCCTTCTCCTCCCCCTTGTCAGTCAGCACCAGCCCTTGTGTTACCAAGTCCCGGGGCTGCTGTTTTCAAAGGACACCAAAATGCAGAGTGGACACCGGGCCCAAATCTCAAATCTAACTTTGAATTTATATTTGTCTCCAGAAAAACAATCGTCCCCAAACCGTGTGGCCACCATCTCTGGATGCATTTACAGAAAACTGCTATGCATTGCAATTTTTCTCTCTTGTTTTTTTTCCCCTTCTGCCAAAACATTGGTTGTATTTTCTCCTTTTATTTATTGGAGTGCTAAATGGATTATTTCAGTAATAAATCAGGCCCTTTCATTACATTTTTTAAGGTGTTGTCCCTGTTACGAAGTACAGTGTGCCATCAAAATTAAGCTCAGATTGCATTACCACCTATTTTATAGATAGAGAATTACATGATGGATTTTTTTTTCCAGCAGTCTAAGCACTTTGTGTCTTCCCTTCGAAGAACAACCAGCTCCCTGGTTTCACAGAAATTTTCCTCTACAAGTTACGAAATTCTCATTCAGATTGTCTCTACAAACACCTTTGCATTATGTTTGAAACCAGGGGGATGATATTTCTTTTAGCCCCAACTAACTATTCACGTACATGTGAGGAATTGTTAATGGGTACAGGCGATGCTGGAGCCGAATTACTGGGGTGTCTGCCTCCTCTCTCCCTTCCCGAGGTATAAATCAGGAGTAATTCCACTGAAGTCAGTACAGTTACCTTACAGAAAAAAAAAAAAAAAAATGCCTAAATGGCATTGGAATGAGGTAGCCTTTGGGTTTTGCTGTGTTTGTAACAAAGGCAGATGAAGGAGATGCTGATTTCCAGGGTAATTTCTAGTTGGCTTCATCGGAGCCAGACTCCATTCTCCTGGCTTTCCCCAGGTGGGCACATGGACCCCTCTACATCGCCCCCCCCGTTCCACGGCCTCACTGCAAAGGACAAATAGCATTTCTGGGGCTCGATCCCCAAACGAACCTCCATCTGGGAGAGTTTATTTATTAACACTCCCTAATTAGCAATGGAAATTCCTACTTGGGTGCTACAATATGCAGGAATCATATATGAAGTTGTCTGAAGGGGCTACAGGAGAGCTGGGGAGGGACTCTGTCAGGAAGTGCAGTGATGGGACAAGGGGTAATGGCTTTAAATTGGAAAATTGGGAGATTTAGATTAGATATTGTGAAGAAATTCTTTGCTGTGAGGGTGGTGAGACACTGGAACAGGTTGCCCAGAGAAGCTGTGGCTGCCCCATCCCTGGAGGGGTTCAAGGCCAGGCTGGATGGGGCTTGGAGCAACCTGCTGTGGTAGGAGGTGTCCCTGCCCAGGGCAGGGGGTTGGAACTTTAAGGTCCCTTCCAACTCTAACCATTCTATGAGTCTATGAATTATATGCTATTAATAACAATCGTACCTCTGCATGTGTGCAGGACTTGGAGACAGCGCGGGGCAACTTCAGAAAAATCTAAATTTCAGTCTCTGAGATGCCACATGCGATGATGGCCAGTGAGGTCAGGTCTCTCCTTGCAGAGGCTGGAGCCGAGCTGTGTCCCCACCTCCAAGGTCCGTGTGCCAGCACAGGCAGGAAAACTTCCAGAATGCTCACAGGGCTGGAAGCCTTATTCTCTGTGTCTCCCACCCCATTGCAGGAATCCCACCCACACAGCCCCTTTTCCTCCCTGCTTGGGCTCTCCATCAGGTGGAGCCCAGGGGTGGGAAAGACCTGCCTGAACCTCCTTTTACAAACCCAAAAGGCAAAGCATCTCTTCTGTTAAACACTCCAGCCGAAAGGAGCATTAAAATGGTGCTGCGCTAAAAGCACTGGAACTTGAGCATATGTTTAAAGTTAAATGCGTTATAAAAGGCTTCCTGAATTGCATCTTTATGAGTATTATACTTATCTTAGGCATAAGACATAGAAAAGAGATGGGGAGCACAGCCAGCATGCTGCAGCGTGGGAACAGAACGAGCAGCACAGCTGGGGTCAGGAAGATGGGGTGGACGGGACCTTTCCTCACCTGGGTTAAATTCAAGCCCCTGACCTGCGCTCTCCTGACCACCGTCACCACGATGCTGCTGGGTTGAAGCAATAGGTGGCACTTCAGGAAAGAGTTTCTTCTAAAATTTCAGAGCACGGAGTTCAGTCTGCCTCCTCGCTGCCTTTCCTTTAGATTGACAGCAAGGTTCTTGCCAGGATTTTCAGAAACCAGGATGTCCCAGAAGATATGAGCAAGGAATGTCTCACCTGCAAATTACACAACCCCCTCCAACCTCCGCTCTGCCTGCTCCTTCTTCCACCACTACCACCCCCCTGGCACAAACTGGGAGCAATCCAGAGAAATTAGTGACATTACCCTCCAGTAGCCTAGCGACACTTAATGTTCCAATCTTCAGAAAAGTGACTGCAAATCCGTGGACGTGTCTGCCCAGCGCTGCAAAAGTAATTTTAGAGAACTACCTACTGCACGTTATGGGCAATACTTTGAGAGCTGTGCGTGTCAGCGACCCGCTCCTGCATCCTCTGGCAGAGCTGCAGAGCCTTTCATTCATCTTCCCAGCCACAGCACTGGCAAGATGAGAGCCTGAAATCTTATGTGGTATTTAAACTTCCCCTTATTTTATGGGTTTTTTTTAATCTCCACCGAATCTCCTTGACTAATGCGGGGATAGCCACCGTGGAATGTGGATGGAGAAGCCGGTCCCTGGCCACCTCCCTGCTCTGCTCTGCGGCTCTTCAGGGCTGGAGCAGAACTTTGCAGCTTCCAGGAAACAGCAATAACTTCCCTTTTACTGCTCTTCGGAAGCGCCGAGAGGGCAATGTGTGTGCTCGGAGCTCTCGGGGAAGGGCCAGGCACCCTGCGGTGCCAGCCAAGGGAAAAACAACTATTTACAACTCCAAACTTTTCTTGTTCGTTAAGGGCATAGCAGAGGACCGAGCTGCTCAAGGAGTTAAATGTATTAAGCAATTTACAATTAATATAGAACTCATTCCAGAGATATCTACTAGAGAGTACAACAGGGCAATTAACCCACTAATACACTAGGCTATTACATCGCTATGTCTCTTATTTTAGCCCGAGGTGATTTGAAACGCATTGGATTAAAGGATATTACAGGAGATAGCATGAAAAATAGCTTAATGTAATGAGCCATCCCGTGATGTCTGCTATTAAAGATGATTTGCAGTTGAAAACTACAACATACAGTAGTTCAGCCATTTAGAAACACGAGTATATTTAACCCTTTTCTAGCCCATGTCCCTTAGATGGATCGGTGGAAGAGTTTCTCCCTCTCCTCCCCCCGACTTCCAGTGCCTTTATCTGAGGATTATCAAATGCACCTTATTAAAGTACAATGGTATCTTTGGGAGATTGGTGCCTGAGGTTGAGAGAAAACCAGTAATCTGCTAATAACTTTTAAAAATAGATCCCCGAGAGAGTAAATAGGCTCAGGCGGAGGGAGGCTATTTGACTGGCGACACCTTTTGTGAAATGGGAACTTGTAACAAATTTCTCTACTCGCCTTAGGCCTGTCATAGCAGTTTCAAACGGTAACTCAGACAGAACCAGGAAACAAAAGCACCTTATCTTAAAATCTATAACCGTACGGCTTAGCATGGAAATAGCAGCACCCAGGGAGAGGAGGGCTCGGCGGCTGGAAAAGTTCCTGCCCGAGGAGCAGACTGGCCACGGAGACCTCTTTG
The DNA here is from genome assembly GCA_004320125.1 of Scolopax mira. Taxonomy (NCBI): domain Eukaryota; kingdom Metazoa; phylum Chordata; class Aves; order Charadriiformes; family Scolopacidae; genus Scolopax; species Scolopax mira. Next base: position 13,761 of record BJBW01008519.1, on the reverse strand, counting down.
ATAGCTCAGGCACATTTGCTGCTGAGTTTGGGCAGGTCATCACCTCCTCTGCGCTGATTTTGGCTGGTTTTGGCCAAGAGACCAGCGCCAACAAGTCTGGGCGCCGAAAAAAGGCATTTTAGAAGGCATCTTGTTCCCAAAGAGAGAAAAAAAAACACACCTGAGCAAATGTTGAGCTCTGAGCACAGAGCTTTGCCCGTGGGCTTCACTCATCCTGTGGCGCTGACGATGCGAAGTGGACAGTGAGCTCGTGGAGCTGCTGGGTGGCAGATCCTGCCTGCACAAGAGCCCAAAATCCACACTGCAGCCAGGCTGGCTTCCCACGAGTAGCTTTGGCACAGTTACACCTTAGCAGAACTCTCTGCCAAATCGTGCAGCTCTAAATCACCCCCCAAACCCTGATCTCCTCCACGGACTGGTGAGGGGGACAGCGGACAAGGAAAGGAAGGAAAAGCTTCACGGTGCTCCTGCAGAAAGTCACTGACTTCAGGGACAATCTGGCTGCTCAAGAACTTCTTCAGATGAATTTTCAAACTCTCCAAGGATGGAGATTCCCTCACACCTGCAAACCCCAAACCTACCTGAGCTCAGGTAACCCCAGCAAGGAGTTCCAGGCAACACCACTGAGGAGCAGGAGCCTTTCCCTTCATTTGCTCCTGGTAACTTTTAATGCTGTGTTTCTAAACAGAGCTCAGGTTTTAGTACTTATATCTGTAAGTAACAGCCCAGCTTGCCACCTGTAAACTGATGTCCTTCCCACCCAGATGTCTGGTGATTTCAGTTCTCAGCAAAAATCACAATCCTGGGAAAACAGTTTCCACCTGGACGATGGGCATTTCTCTTATTTCCACATTTTTCTCTCCGACCCTGTATGCAGTGAAACCACTGAATCCATGCTGTCAGTCGTGATGGTTTTTGTCTATGAGGCAGGTAAGATTCGGCACAGCCTCTCTTTTTAACAACCCCATTTAGACAAACAGAGATGAAAAAAACTGGCACTTATTTTTCCACCAGAAATCGCTGTGGGATTCAGGCTGCCAATGGAGGTTCCTGCCAATGGTAGTGCCCTCTGGCCTTCACAGAGCAGCTTTTTTATCCCTGAAACACAAATAAAAGCACTTGGTTGTAAAATAATATTTTTGGAAGGATCAAATAAGGATTTTCATGTTTACGTGAAAGTAGAAAAAACACTTTACAGTGGAGAAAAAAGAAAAAACCAAGGTGATCACACTTCTCATGGAAAGCCCTTTGGGAAGGTGATCTTTACACAGGGGACAACTTGAGGGGGGTCACTATGAAGAACGGGGTGAGATGGTTTGAGGACAGGATGGTTTGAGGGCAGGAGGACACAAATCTTTGACCCACACCTCCCAAGCATCCTCCACTGAAGGTCCAGCTACTCTTTGCCCAGGACTTTCCATCGCCTGCACCAGCGCTCCTCTTGCACGATCTTCTCAAAATAGGTGTAGACAGAACAGCTATCCAACAATGAAAGCAAATAACCACCAGTGACACAAATGCCCCCAAAATGAATTCTCCACCGGAGAATACGTGACCTGGTGGCACTTGCTGGCTCCTTGGCACGGCTCACAGCCCCTTCCCAGTGCCAGCCACCTGGGTAGCAGAGGTTGCCCAAAGTAGGGTTCAACAGCTACCCAGGGACACTGCCACTGACCCTGTTTGCTTTTGATTGGGATTTAAAAGGTGCGTGCTCATCTGCAGTGAAATTTTGAGGAGGACGGATGGTATCAGTATGATTCCTCCTTCACAAAGGAGGAACCCCCCTCCATTCACAAAATTTGTGAGGAATGAGGAAGAGAAAACCAAAAAGCACCGATATTCTCCTGGGTCTGAGCCAAGACAATTCTGCACCAAAGTAGAAATGGGAGACAAAAAAACCTCACGATTTCTACAACCAAACCTCCCCTGTGGTAGCATCCAGTGGGGCTTTTAGGCAGAGGGTGGCATTTTCCACGAATCCTTCTGCAGGGCTGGGAGGGAGGAGGTGGTGGGGACCTCTTTCTAATCAAAGAACTTGTCACTGTCACTTTGGCGTTAGCAGATGCCACGAACAATAACCAGGATCCCGCGCCTCTGAAATGCATTATTAACAGCCTACATTCAGTGCTATCCACCCCTGCTCCAACCAGCTTTCCTTTTTGTTTCACTCCGGGCCGCCTGCATCCCAAGCGGCACGGGAACCTGTCATTTCTCATTTCCATCCAGAGGAACAAGTGATTTGGGAGAAGGGGAGAGAGATGACCAAGGCTTTCTGACCTTTTCTCCTTCAATTTCGTTCCTCTCCTCCACTAGGAGAAAATGGCAATCACACTAGGTGGAACCGACAAACTCATCTCTGTGTCACTCCCTTACGTGTACAATAGCCGTGTCACTCGGCATCAGGGACGAGGAGGCAGTGACGGGATAACGGGCCCATGATGGCCCTGATCTGTGAGCAAATTTAAGCCTTCCCCCTGCGCCCCCGCGCTTTCTCGGTGCTGGCTGGGGTGGGGTTATTTAATTGTGAGCCCATTTATGCGAAGTACAACCAAAAAAATCTCTGTCCGTATTTCCTTTGCTGAGTGGGGTTGGCGCCTCCTGCAAAACTCCTCCTCGAGGGGGTCAGAGCTTGTGGCTTTCACTAAGCTCTTTGCATCGCTTTGTAAATTAAATTGAAGGTGTCTCGGGGGTATACTGATGGGGAAACTGAGGCACGGGCGAGTAATGGCTCTGTCCCACAGCCATTGGGACATAGCTGTGAGGGTACCAAGCACCCAGTTCCATGTCCTGCTCCCTCCAGGGCCATCCAAGCAGATGGGGACAGACAACACAGGAAGGCAGCTGGACATACAGGGACAATTCTGCTCTGTGATGCACACCCTGGGCCACCCCCAAAACTGCTCCACTTGTGCCAGCAATTAACCCACAGGGCAAAGATGAGAGACATTAATGGTCCCTGCAGGACCCCTTTGGCTGTTTTGAGGGGGATTGTTTGCTGCAGGAGCCCAGGGGCTGCAGGAGGCAATGCCTCTGGGGCTGTGGGAGCTGCCGTGGTCCCCACAGCTCAGCCCCAGCAAAGGCAGCGGAGCCCCGGCCACTACAAAACCACCAGATTTACCCAAACCATCAGCTGTATTTCCCCGAGGGACCGACAACTCACGTCTCGCCTGGTGGCTGCGTACGGTTTGCAAACGCACCTTGATCTGTGAGGGGGAATGGTTTATGGTAAATTAGAGATAGCACATTAAAGGGGATTTTTCTAAACCGTTCTTAGCCTCGAAAGAACAGAGCCTGGCACTAACCCGCTGGAGAGAAGAACAAAAGAACAGCTATAGCACTGTTTTAGTCAACTGTAACTAGTTCTAGATGAGATATGGTGTTGCAGGACTATATATTCCTGGTCGGCACGATGCAAACCGGCTGATTACTCCTAATGCTTGAATGGAAAAGCTCAGGAAGGCGAAGGGGGGAGTGGAAAGAAGCAGGGGAGAACGTTTCATACAGAGAGATCTTCTACAAGAAAACTCCCTTTTTGGAGGGTAGGAGGGATATTAGTTGGTAACAGCAAGAGCATAGATTTTTGCACTCCTATAAATCATTATTACTGGAATGTCCCTGAGGGGATGAGAAGAATGAATCAGTTACACACACACACACACACATAGGATGCCAAACTTTTAGATGGGGAAAGGAAAAAAAAGAGGAGGAAAAAAAAAAGGAGAAAGAGAAAGAAGAGGAAAAAAGAGAAAGAAAAAAGAAAAAAGAAAAAACAGGAAGAAGAGCAAGCAAAAAGAGAAAGAAAAGAAAAAAGCGAAAGAGAAGGAGACAAAGAGAGAAGAACAGGAGGAGGAGAGAAAGGGAGAGAGAACAAAAGCAAAAGGAGGAGGAGGAAAAGAAAGGGAAGAATGAGAAGAAGGGAATGAATGAACTTTGGAAGCAATTTATAATTCCTTTCACCTACATCATGAATTGAACATGCAAAAAAAAAAAAAAAAAGAAAGAGGAAGGGAGGAAGGGAAAATATTCCGCCCAGCATGCAGATTATCATTTGAAAAGATTCTGTTGCTATGTTTTTGTCCCTGGGTGATGAAAATGAAATTGTCTGATGTGTGCGCCGTGTTAGATTTACCTTTGCAGGGTTCACCCACAATCAGTAGAGAGGGGTCATGCCACAATATGTCATCTCACAGCTCCATCACACCAACTCCAATTTATACGAGGAGGTATTATGCATTTCAAAGGAACCCCCTGCGCGTGGCTCTTGTTACTGATCTATATCACAGCTCAGCTGAGGGAAGATTAGTTCTGCTGCAAGGGCAACGAGACTTATTTGTTTATGATTATATTCTCCTTAAAGACGCACTATTCCTTTTTTTTTTTTTTTAACGTCTAATTTAAAGTGTGCGTTAAAGGGGTTGGGGAGGGGGTGGGATGTAAAAGGTGAGAGAATTCTGCACTCTCCCACAAGGAAACCTAATAGTCTTAGTCTCCCATGCATCCTGCTCATTAAAAAAAAAAAAAAAAAAAAAAAAAAATCTCCATTTAAATGCAAATTTGAGTTTTAGCTGGGGACTCCCCCAAAAGCTTCTCTCGGAAGCACCAGGGAAATAGGATTCAGAAGCATAAAATGGCTGACAGCAGCCCAACGCCCGCAGAAAACGCTTCCCATCTAAATCCCCTCGTCCTTCCCCCTCCGCAGCCCGATGCCCCCGGGTCCCCGCGCCGCGTCCCCGTACAGCCCGGCTGGCTCAGGCGCAGCATCGCTTATCGCCGCTCTCCGCCGCGAGATTGTTTTACCTCGGGCAAACACCACCCCGGCGAGCTAAAACTGATAATATTAGCCTTTCAACTCCGTGCTCGCTGTTGCTTTAATCAACGTTTTCCCAGAAAGTCGACGGTTTTGTCCCTGATAAAAGCTCTGAAGGATTTAATGAGGCCGCCGAGTGCTGCAGACCCCGGGAAGCCCCGCTCCGCTCAACGCAGCTCCCTCCCTGCTCCTGAACATAGCTTTAATTTGGGGGGTGCCGGATGATGGTGGGCACCCAGGACGTTGACAAGAAGCCAGCAGTGATTCCATGCGGTCCCTGAGCTTTTTGGGGAGGGGACAGGACTGTGTAGCCCCCAGCGTTTTAAAGTGAATGAGCCCTGGGGAGTTTTCACGGTGGAAAAGCTGGGCTTTTTTGATGGGGGAAAAGATGCAGAAGAAAAGGGCAGTGGTACCCCGTGGTCCTGCCTGCGGCGGTGGGGATGCTCAAAGATGCCAAGGAAACCCCACGGCTGCTACGGAACCCGCCCATCGCAGGGCACCTGGGGATGCCCCCATGAGAAACATCCTGCGCTGTCAAGCTCACCCCCCCAAAATAAAAGCCAAATATAAAAACAGAATCAAGGTTTTTCTAAAGAAAAAAAAAAAAGGGGGAGAGA
>BJBW01008516.1:9737-27857 GCA_004320125.1 Scolopax mira | reverse complement strand
CCCCCCCCCCCCCCCCCCCCAGCATGATAAATTAGGAAGAAAACTTTCTCAGCTCAGTTTGTTCTCACAGTGCCGTCCAACAGAGCACAAGCCTGTCTAATCAGAAGCTACAGTCCTTCACCATCTGTTTAGAGCCTAATTACAAATGCAGAAAAATAATGTGCTTTACAATTGCACCAGTAAATGCTGTAAATGATTTAAATGCATGCATATGTTCCCTGCAGAATTCAGCATGCATCTGCGGCTTCTTCTCCTCACATTAGGCACACAAATCAAGGGAAAAAATACCCAGATCTGACGAACAGCATGTCCCTGGGATGGTGATTTTTATCCCTTTTTTTTTTTTTTTTTTAATCCCCCTGCTGGAATGGCAAAACAGGGCTTTTTGTAACAATTCATTCAACAGCGTTTTCTTCGCTTCCATTTTAAAAACTGTTTGTCATCGTCCTGTAAATATAGTACAAATTACTCCATAAAACATGTAAAAAGCAGAACAGCAGCCGGGCAAGCCTGCAGCTGGCTGGCGAGGTTTCAAAGCTGAGGTTTTGTGCTTTTTTTTTTTCCTCTGGAGCACCCGCGGAGGGGCAGGATCAGCTCGGCTCATCTGTTGAGGACTGTGGCCCCCCCACTGAGCCCCTGCCAATGACGAGGACCTCCGGCATCTTGAGCCCTTGGCTTGCGTGGTCCTTTTCAGGAGGATGCTCAGCAGGGACATCCCTCAAAGCTGGCAAGGGGTTGGCAAGCTTCAATCCCATGCACACAAGCGTGGGTGAGGGCGGGGGGGAAAGGGCCAAGAGCTAAAATACCTTAAAAAGGGTCTTTTCCCCTTGCTGTAGAGGGCGAGGGGGAAGCATTTTGAAGGGGCAGGGGTTGGAGAACATCACCCCGACCCTGGGGAGTTAGGGGGTCTCCTCATGCTGCCCAAGCAGCTGTGCAGAGTAGGGTCCATACAAATGAAGCTGCCGTAGGGTGATAATTAAGAGCGAGGCCACACAGGGTCCCCACTGGGACTGCCAGAGCTCATTAGGAGCTTCGTCAGGATGCCAGGGACCGGCACAGTTGGATATGCGCAGGGATGCTCTGTGCTGCTGGGTCCCACTTCAGCTTTTGACCCACTGTGCATCCTGGCAAAACACTGAAAAGCTGAGTCCTACCCCAAAACACGTAGAATGGAGTAGCCGAGAGGCAGCAGAGCTTTTCTTTGGTGACCACCAAGTCAACGTTGAAGGATAACGAGGTAGTTTCAAAGATGCTTGCTCTTCCCAAAGAGGTGCCAAAGCCTCTGTAATGCACAGGCTGGTATCACAGATGGAGAGGTGGCAGCATTTCTACCCTATGGGGCATTTCTACCCTGGGGAGAGGCTAGACAAGGCTTTGGAGAGCAGAGAGAAAGTGTGAAAGTCACTTGCAACTGGTGGCACATGAGTATTACTCCATGACAAAAGTTTCCTTTCCTCCTAGAGCAGGATTTTTTTGCTTTAACACCCTGAATACCTACACTTAAATGCTCCAGCTCTGAAGCAGGGAGGTGTAGCTGGCAGGAGAGAGGAGGGGAAAATAAAAGGTCGGGCATAGGCTCAGTTGCTCTCCCTTAAGCAGAAGCTGCAGCAGATGTGGCTCCTCCACTTTCTATATTTTCATCCAGCCCCTTCCTGCTCCCTGTGCCCTGCCGACTTGCTCGCATTGCTTTGCCAGTTCCCAGCTTTCCTCTCCCCTCGGCCAGTTGGATTTAACACCAAAAAGCTATTGGAGAAGCCAGCTTGGGAGAGGCAGAGCATCCCCACCACGCCAAGCTGGGGGCTCTCCATCCTCCAGGTGGGTTTGCCAGCAATGCCGGCTCCAAGCACTGGGCACACAGTGGCTCTGCCACTTGGCACCACGCAACGATTCACGTTGAGATAGCCTCACCTCGTGGGCCCACCCTCATGAATTTTGCAAGGGCCTGCAACGCTCGTTTTATGGCCACTGGTGAGGTTGAGGCCAAGCCCTGCAGAGAGCACGTGGTCCTTCTCCTGCCAGCCTCCTCACAGCCCGCTCTCCTCATCAGAAAGATGGTGAAAACATTTACAACCCTGCTAGTTCTTCGTTAGCAGCTAAGAGGATGGTGTTATTTAAAGACATAGAATCTGGCAAGACAGTTTTGGACAGGTATGGAAGACCCATGGACCCAGCTCAGCTCCCAGCCCTGCAGGTCTTCCTCTGGACCTTAGGTGACCCAGGTCCAAACAAAGATCTGGAGAGCAACTCCCTCTTGTAATCTCCCTCTTTGAGATCTAGAAGAAAATAGGGTAATCTCTTGGCTAACTAGCATGAAGCAGGGTTTTGACCCCTGCAGCATTTCTGTTGGCTGTCCCACCTCGTTGCTGGTGTAGAGCAGGGAGCACGCATCATTCCTGAACTGGAAACTGGGATCAATGGCTTAGCAAAGACACATTCATGGAATCATAGAATGGGTAGAGTTGGAAGGGACCTTAAAGATGATCCAGTTCCAACCCCCCTGCCCTGGGTAGGGACATCTATCACTAGACCAAGTTGCTCAAACCGCCATCCAGCCTGGCCTTGAACAATTCCAGAAATCCATGAAGAAATAAACGGCGGTTTGCATTTCAACCAACACATCTGAGACAAGGCATCTTTCATTCTGCCTTGCAACCACCGTTTCCCTCATCATTCTGCATTTTCCTGGCTTGAACTCTTCGACGTGGCCAAGGCAGAGCATCAGATGTGACTTTGTCCAGGCAGTATATGGCAGCAATTACTTCCCTGCCGTTATACTCAACACCCCATAAATTACTCATCCCATCTTGCAGGGGCATCACCCTCACATTCGTGACTCAGTCTGCCCATCAGCATCCATCCTCATACCATGATGCTCCCACCAGCAGTCCACCATTTTATATTCAGACTCGTTTCTTGCCCAGTTTGAACCTGTATCGATTTCCCCCCTCATTTCTCTACTTTAGCTGACCACCATGAAACCAAAGGATAAATTCCCTTTTTGCCTGCTTCCCCTGCAGATGCATTAAGTACACCCTCCACACCTACCTGCAGGTCATTTGGAGATATTATGTTAGAGTAATCAGGATTGCAAAGCAATTCTCTTGGGGGTCCTTCCCCTGGCTCTTCAAAGAATCATGGAATTTTCAGAGTTGGAAGGGACCTTCTAGAAATCATCCAGTCCAATCCTCCTGCCAAAGCAGGGCTGCCCAGAGCACATCACTCACATTGGCATCCAGGTGGGTCTTGAAGATCTCCAGAGGACTCCACACCCTTCCTCTTGTCATTGACTTCTCCGAGTTTCCACTCCAAGCTGGGTGAGAAGGATGACCAGAAGGAAAGACGCAAACTAAAATGATGTATCTGTGCGTCTCCAAGAGAAAGCACTCCAGACACCAGCCGTTGCACAGTACCAAGAATTTACTTTATTAGCAACGGTACCACATAATTAATTTCCATCTCAAGAGGCATTTGATCTGTTACAGGACAGAGCAGTCAGTGAGCGAGGAGAATCTCACCATCCTGGGGGAAGTGTACGAGTTGAGGAGAGCAGACCACGCGGGCAGGCTCTCAAATGGGAAGCCCTGAAGGCCACAAAGGGATGTTTCGGTTGCTAACATGACGTTGGCTTTGGTTTTTCAGCCATGAATGACTATTGCATTACCCTGAGTGATGCTCCTGTGCTACTGGAGGCTATGGAAGATCTCACCTTCACCCTCACGAGCAGCATGCATGCAACCCTTGGGCTGTCCTTCAAGCTGAGGGGGACCTGGGTCAATGCTGTCCAAAGCAGCCCCTAGCCAAGCATTGGGAGCTTGGGGAGCATTGGGAGCTTGGGGGGGACAGGTTGTAAAGCCACCAAAGCAACAAGATTAAGAGCCCACACGTGCAAAGCCACGTGCCATAAAGCTGCTCCTCGGGGCTGCACGCCCTGTAAATTTTCCACTCGTGTCTGGATTTTATGTTTAAATAAAAATCAGCCGTAAAGCAAAACTGTGTGTGTATTGCCAATGAGCCCAAACTAAACACTAGAAAGGCTTTTTATTAAAAAAACCTCAACAACCCCATCCAGCAAGCCTACATGTCACCCCGTGGCAACAACTGCTCTCAGGCCTGCTGTTCTCCCAGTAAAGCCAAGGTGGCCACAGGGGGCAAGGCACCAGCCCTGCATCCTCCCTCTCTGCTACCCTCCACATCAAGGAGATGGCCTGGAAACCCAGGCCAGCAGCTTCTTGGTCAAGCTGAGAGATGCTGGGAGAGCATCTGCTACCAACTGACTCTTACAGGTAAGTATTTTCCACCAATAGCATCCCTGAGGCATCAGCTGCAACGCCCGGTTCTGCCATTACGTCCTCACCAGCTCACCTTCCTTAGACCATAAATCCACCCAACTGGAGTGAATAAATACAATTAAGTGTATTTAGTCCAGGCTGCATTCGCAGATGGACATTTAAGTAACTTGAAAAGCTGGTCCCATTCGGGTGGGCCATCTTTTTGAGTGTGACAGCAGCTCACCCCTCTGAAAGCATCTGGAGACCATATGCTGCCTGTCTAGCTAAATTAATCAGCTTTCTGCTGTGAATATCACATCAAAGCCTCCCCAATAGCTCTCCCTGGCTTTTATAGACCTTTCTCAACACAGACTAAAGGCACCTTAACCCCCTTAGATTAGGACCCCTTAGCATTTAGCTGTTCCTCAGAGATCAATCAGACACCTAGCTGGTGTCCACAACCATCACACCATGGTCACAGCAACAGGTCGCTGGTTGGCCACGACACACAGCTCCAGCAGTAGCAGCATCCTCATTTGATCTTACACGGAAAATATAAAGAAAGCAGAAGTCCAAGTGGAGAGGTTTCCCTTATATGTGCTTTTTTGTGGGATGAACCAGTGCCCTGCTCCTTGGCATGGCTGCTCTCTGTTTCCAAAGCCTCCTGAAAGCTACTCCAGAGCCAATATTCCCTTTAGCTCAATGTCATGGTCACAGCTTGACAAAGGGGGAGCCCCAGAGACCACTGAAACACCACGGGGCTGAACAACGAGGCAGCGAAACCCAAGGTGCTTTCAAATGCCCTCGTTTCAGTTTAAAACCTGGTGTGGTGGCACCAGCAAGCCATCCTTGCCCACTGGCACTGGGTGGAGTGACATGTTTCCCTGTGCCCCTGGTGCTTCCTTGAGCTCCCTGGGCAGGATGGAGCTTTTTTGGTCCGTTTGCTCGAATCGAGCTGGGGAGTGACAAAGGTCTGAGAGGACCTTCCAAACACAGAAGGGACCCCTTCCCGAAGGAAGACTTTTCCCCCTGGTGCAGCCACCCATCCCAAGACAGGCAGCCTGGCCCAGAACCATGGTGTGGCATGGGGTGGAGGGGGAGAAGAAAACCTAAATACCCAACAGCAGCACCGCAAAATGAGGGCGTCATCCCCTGGCTGTTCCTCTACACCAGGTGGACAATGAGAATGGAGCAGCCGGACCCCACTGCCAGCCCCAACATGAGGTAAAATGTCATCACCACCCCTGCTGCCTCGGCCAGCTCTTTGGGCACTATCTTGGGGCCGTAGACAATGACCAGCGTCCCCAGGTAGCCATTGCTGAGCCCCAGCAGCGCTGTGAAGACCACCGGGTAGATGTCTTGGTCAAAGACCACTGTCTGGATGTGAGTCCGTGGCTGGTAGTTACAGAGGATGAAGAGAGGGAGGAAGACAGTCCTGAGGAGGACGAGGGCGGGCAGCAGCTTGCTCTTGGGGCCGGGTGCCTGGATCCATGCGGTGATCTGCCTCCCGCACCAGTCAGCAAAGTTGTACAGGAGGAAACTGGTGAGGGGTGCAAAGTACTTGGTGCTCCACGGGCTTCCCGAGGACTTGCTGACCGACTCGATGTTGGAGGAGAGAGAAGGGAAGATGATGATGGAGATGAAGAAGACGTAGAAGAGGCAGAAGCCGAGGAGGGCGGTCTTCTGCAGGATGGGGCGGAGTGGGGGGATACTGGTGCTTTTTGTGAGGAAGGAGGTATTCGTGGTACCTCCAGGCTCTAGCTCATCCTCCATGGAGCTGTCAGGCGGCACAGTCACCAAAGACGGGGTCTCTATCTGGCTGCCCATGTAATACCTAGAAAAGAGAAGGAGGGAGATTATTAGCCAAATGTGTGTGTGTGTGAGAAACCCAAAATGAGATTTGGACAGAGAGCAGGAGAGTTGGTGATGCAGGAATGTCTGCTGGACCCAGCAGACCCCTTGCACCTCCAGCTTCCACCTTGTATGAAGAGGTGATCCTCAAGGACCCACTACTTGGGAGGCCACGTGGTTTCAGGGGATGCAAGGAATGACAAGACCAATGGGTCATGCACATTATAGAATCATAGAATCATCTGGGCCAGAATGGAGGCCTCCAAAGGCCATCTAGTCCGACCCCCCTGCAGTCAGCAGGGACACCCCCAACTAGACCAGGTTGCCCAGGGCCTCGTTGAGCCTCTCCTTGAATGAGGGTCCAGGGAAGGAGCCTCAACCACCTCCCTGGGCAACCTCTTCCAGTGCTCCACCACCCTCATTGGATAGAACTTCTTTCTAAGATCCAATCTAAATCTGCTTTTCTTCAGTTTAAACCCATTGCCCCTCGTCCTGGCACTGCAGGTCTTTGGAAAAAGGTTCTCCCCAGCCTTCCTGTAGCCCCCTCACGTACTGGGAGGCCGCTCTTAGGTCTCCCTGGAGCCTCCTCTTCTCCAGCTTGAACAACCCCAGCTCCCTCAGCCTGCCCTAGGAACAGAGGGGCTCCAACCCCCTGAGCATTTTTGTGGCCCTTCTCTGGACCTGCTCCATCAGGTCCATGTCCTTCTTCTCTTGAGGGCTCCAGACCTGCACACAATGCTCCAGGTGAGGTCTCACCAGAGCAGATGGATGACATTGCAGATAAAGACACCTACAGGGACCCAGCTGGTTGGCTGCTTCCAGACAAGGGCTCTCCACGGACTTCATGCATTTGGGAAGCCCCCAGTGTTAGCAACGCTCTTTCCTCCCCAGGAAGTTTGCTAGAAACTCAGCACGCATCGGGGCGGATGCCCAGTTTCGGTCTGTGGTTTTGGTCAAATGGGGAAGAAGCATGGCTGGTGACAGCACCGTGGCAAAGTTCATGGAGGGATGTCGGGCAGGGGTGACAGGGCAGGGACCTGCACAGCAAACATCTCATGTGTCCCCCCTTCCCCAGCAAACCCATTCAGTACGGGCAGTAGCAAACCTTCCCCACTCCCACTTGTGGGATGCCCAAGCCCCGGCCCAGGCACATACCTGGAGTACTCCAGCCTGGGAAGAAGAAGGTACACCATGATGCAGACGACGATGAAGATGTCGGCGGTGAGGAAGTAGGCCAGGGCACTGTCTGTAACGTCAGCTGCTGCTGCCAGGTCTACCAGGGAGGCAATGGCACTGATCGTGCCACCCATGGCCTGACCTGTGTGAGGAACCACAGAGCTGGAGCTCAGCGTCAGGATGGAATCCCAGAATCTTCATGGTTGGAAGCGACCTTTGAGATCATCGAGTCCAACCACAAAAACCAAACCAAACCAAACCAAAAAAACCCACAAAACCCCCCAAAAAACCAAAAACACACAACCCAAACCAACACACACCCAATTGTCTCCTTGGGAGGACCAGAGGCAAAACCCAACAATCTTGGGCCCTAGAGCATGCCCTGAAGTGCCATGTCTGCACAATTCTTAAATACCTCCAGGTCTCCCCTCAGCCTCCTCATCTCCAAACTAACCATGCCCAGTTCCCTCAGCCTTTCCTTGTATGACTTGTTCTCCAGACCCCTCACCAGCTTGGTGGCTCCCCTCTGGACACGCTCTAGCACTTCAGTGTCCTTCTTGCAGTGAAGTGCCCAGAACTGAACACAGCCCTCGAGGTGAGGCCTCCTCAGTGCCCAGTCCAGAGGCATCACCACTGCCCTGCTCCTGATGGCCATGTTATTCCTGACACAGGCCAGGATGCCATTGGCCTTCTTGGCCACCTGGGCACACTGCTGGCTCATGTTCAGCCAGCTGTCCACCAACACCCCCAGGTCCTTTTCTCCTCGGCAGCTCCAGCTACTTAATTGAGGGACATCAAGGTGGCAGAGAGCAACCCACAGCACCTCCAGTGAGGAGGAATTTGATGCAGAGGGGGAACCCAAAAACAGCAGCATCACAGCCCAGTTCCCATCCTGCACCCCCTTCCAACACAGCCACAGCGTTGCACGAGGGGACCCAACCTGTTGGGTTTGCACATGCAGAGTCCTACAGAGAAGGTCCAAACCCTGCCCAAAGCCTAAACCTGGCTTGCCACCAGCAGACACCTAACCACCTCTCTTTTGCACTCCCCCAACCAGGAATCCAAGCAACCAGCAAGAAGTTTGCCATCTTGGGGATGCAGTGATTTCCCCCGCCGGCCTAAACTCATTAAAACGTTCTTGTTTCGGCCCCGGGAAAAATTTCTCCATCTTGATTTTTTTCCCCTTCCCCTCTTGATTTGTCAGCCGTTCCACAGCACATTTATAATGTTATTAAACCTCCAGGGAGCTCATCACTCACGGCTCCCAACGGGCCCCTCATCACTCATGGAAATGCATGGAAATGCAGAAGAGAAAGGAGACAATGTGATGCTGAAGGTTTGTCCAGCTGCAAAGAGGAGCTGAGGGATGTTTTGTCTTTCCCCCTTTCTCCCTGCACAGAACAAATAAAGTCAAGCTGGCTGGAGCTGCTCTGCAGGGTGTTCACCCCCCGGGCAGGGATAGCTAAGGACTCTGCTCTCCTTGTCTCTGCTGAGCCCTCAGCACTTCAGTTTATGGGTATTTACAGAAATGAGAGCACTGGCTCATGTGACCGAGCATGTTTCTCCTTCAGCAACTTCCCTTTATCTTGAAGGCCAAGTCAAGTTTCTAAAATAAAGCCCATGTGACGAAACGCCCGATGCAGGAGGGAAAGAAAACCGACCTCCCAACCACAGGAAAACCCAAGAGCACGATCCCACCAGGTCGGCGCGGCTGAGGGACACCAACCTGAGATCAGCGCCTGCAAGTTCTTCATGGGGAAGCAGCTGCTCAAACCAAAGATGCTGCTGGTGAAGATGGTCGAGGCGCTGCTGACGATGACCACGCAGCCGATGGTGAGGGCAAAGAAGCGGGTGGTCCAGGAGGAGGTGTCCACCTTCACCAGCACCGTGATCACCAGGAAGACGGCCAGCATGACGAAGAGGGAGGACAGGATCCGGACGCTGGCAGGCACCCTGGGGACAAGGGGAAGGAGAGATACCAGCATTTAAAATTCTAAGGTGAAGTTGTGGTGCAGAAGACACCGACTCCTCTCAAAGAAAATAAAGGTGGAGGGAGATGAGGAATACAAAGTTAGGATTTTTCTCAGAAACCTTTAGATGTCAACTTGGCCATTTCCATTTTGCCATCAGCAGGATTCATGAAGTCTATAAAACCAACAGAGCAGTTGATGGATGCTCCATTTCCTAACCCAGTTCAACAACTGGTAGGATTGGAGCAAGGTTGGATGAGCCCAGCTCTGGTCAGTTCATCCCCTGGTGACAACAACAGCATCTTTGGAGGGGAGACTGTTTGCCAAGCAATTAACCAAGGAATTTAGTAGGAATTTATTTACAGTGGTGCAACTCAAGCCAACCCCAGGCACTGGGTGCTTCACCCTGCTTTATCTCAGCCGCCCTGTGGCTTCCCACCCCAGGGAACTGGGAGTCTCAGCTGAAGCTGGAGAAAGTCAAAGTTGTGGAGAACCGTAGCTAATGGACCTGGGAATGGAACAGCACTTACTTGTTGACGAGCAAGAAGTTTCCAATCAGGCACAGCACCGAGGGCACAGTCGAAGCGATGGAGATGTAACTCTCAAAATAGTCCTGCCACACAAAAAACCACAAAACAAAAAAACCCCACCAAATTAAAAAAGGTAGAGGGGAACAACAAATGAATTTTGGATCCTAAATACAGCACGATACAGCATGCACAAGGAGTTAGGATCATAGAATGGTTAGAGTTGGAAGGGACAATAAAGATCATCTAGTTCCAACCCCTCTGCCCTGGGCAGGGACACCTCTCACCAGAGCACGTTGCTCCAAGCCCCATCCAGCCTGGCCTTGAACCCCTCCAGGGATGGGGCAGCCACAGCTTCTCTGGGCAACCTGTTCCAGTGCCTCACCACCCTGATAATAAATAATTTCTTCCTGAGATCTAACCTAAATCTCCCTCCTTTCAATTTAAAACCATTACCACTGGTCTATTCCTACATTCCCTGATGAAGAGTCCCTCCCCATCTCTCCTGTAGCCCCTTCAGGTACTGGAAGGCCATTATAAGGTCTCCCTGGAGCCTTTTCTTCTCCAGGCTGAACAATCTCAGATCTCAGCCTGTCTTCACAGCAGAGGTGCTCCAGCCCTCTGAGCATCTTTGGGGCCTCTGCTGGACCCGTTCCAACAGGTCCATGTCCTTCCTGTGTCGAGGACTCCAGAGCTGGACACAGCACTCCAGGTGGGGTCTCACCAGAGCAGAGCAGAGGGGCAGAATCACCTCCCTCAACCTGCTGGCCACACTTCTTTTGAGTCCACCTCGTTGCATGGTAGCACATGTTGTAAAGCTGCTCAGGACAACAGGCAAAGGGAATAGACAACGTCCGGTAACAGCCCTGGGATAGTTTGAGAAATTACAAGACATAACAAATTCAGACCCAAAAATGGTGAAGGAAACACCTGCCTTACTGCTGCATTAGTCCCATGGGCCTGCAACCAAAAGGAGGAGGTCTGAATTTCTCCTTCTCTCTCTTATCCCGCAGAGGTCGGGCTGGGCAAGCAGAAAGCAATAACCACCAGCCCAGAGAGAGAGATTTCCCTGCCAAGACTGCAGCCAAGACACTTACATTCTCAACCCATTTTATATATTAAGCTGTAAAAACGCATTTGCTACATCTCCTCCCCTCCAGGTGCTTAATTCTCTGGTTTTTGGTGGGTTTGTGGTGGGATTTTTATGGGGTTTTTTTGTTTTCTTTTCTGCAGGAATCTCAGCCAGCAGGTAGGAAGATGCTCACAAAGAGGATGACCTACATATCCACCCCTGTGGCGATGGGCTTTGATTTGCTGCAGTTACCTAGCTACAGAGACAGGGCCACGTCGTGGCCGAGGACAAGAAGGCACTTGGTGTGTTTTCTCTGCACGTTACTTTATTTTCTTTTCATTTTTTTTTTCTTGCAGCTTTGCATCACAGCCTTTCAATCAGTTTACAAGCACTTTCATTTAGTCTTCCCTATCAGGAGCTTTACTGGAAGCGATGGGAAATCTCATAATCGCTCCTAGAGGGTCCATCTAGTCAGAGACATAAATGCCTGCACTTAGGGCATCAGCTTGGCAAAGCAGGGGGCTCAAAGCTCCACGGCCATATGATGAATTATAGGAGAAAAGACAAAGCCAAATGCAAAGTTGGCTGCTAAAACTACGACTTATTTATCAACCTACTTAAAACAAACCCCCAAACCAACGCAGGGATATTTAATGTACTTCCAAGTTAATCTTCTTTTTTCTTTTTTTTTTTTTTTTTTTTTGGGGAAGGGGGGAAGCATTTCACAGCACTTTCCACCGAACAGAAATGTATCCCCACTTGCAGGAATCCATCTGCATTAAAAGCACCCCAGGAAAAGACTCATTTGTTCCCAACAAACAGGCTCACACCAGGGGTGGAAAGAGAATGGGGAGGAGGCAAGTATTTAAGAAACCCAGGAGCTGAAATTTCACCCTGCCTTACCCATGGCCAAACCCTGCTGGAAAAGAAGTAGAAGGGGGTCGATTGCTGTTGTTTCTGTGACAAAGGAAAGCACCTTTTTTAACACAGCAGCAAAACACAATCCATGCCCGGATCGAGGGAAAAATACCAGGCTCTGAACCCACCTCATTGCTCCTGCTCGTTAACGCAGCTCAGGTGATAACTCTTTTCCCCCTGGGGGGATTCCCATCCACCACAGACATGCTTTCCTGGCAAATTTTTGGCTTCTCCCTGTCTGCTGAGCCCTTTCTGACCGGCTGGCTCATTTCCTCTGGGCATCCCTTGCTTGCAAGGGCCAAGCTCCCCATCACCAACACGGTTTTAGAGGAGAAACGCAGGCACCGAAAGACTGTTTCCTGGCTAATAATAAAGAATAATAATCCACAAAGCAAACTTGACACCTTCCTCCTGTGAGGAGGTCTGACCCTTCGTTAACCCTACATATTATTAGCATCTTCAAACATGCTGCCACGATGCAGGCTGTGCACTCTGTTACCTTAAAAAACCCCAAACGAGAACAAAGCGTCGCGGTGGCAAATTAGTCACCGGCGTCACCAAGAGGCTTTTGCAAAGTAGTTTTTATTCTGTTCCAGCCTGGACTCAGCAGCTGGGCTCCTGGCGGGGTGAAAAAGCAACCCAGGCCCACGGTGGAGGCTGTAGGGACTTGGAGAGTTCAGCAGAGCAGGAGGGATGAAGTTAGGAGTGAGCAGGCTGGAGCCAAGAGCAGGCTACCAGCCAGAGGCACAGCATTCCGTGGTGGAGCTCCGTCTGCAGGTCACCCTTCCTGGTGGTTTCCCCATCCCAGGGCAGAAACGGGGCCAACTGGTTTGGTTTTGATCAGACTCAACCACCACGGAAAAGCCAGGCTGCTTTTTACCAGAGGAAGTGATACTTACTCTATGTGAAACCAGTTTTTTCAAGAATTGCCTTGGATAAACCTGATGTAGAAGAAACGAGGGAGGCAGGGAGTGTGGGAGGACACTGGGATGTGGTGGTGGAACACCCTTCCTCCCCTCTCTGAGCACCCTCACTAGCACAGGGGCACCCTGTTTGCACTCTTTGGGCACCACGAGGGCTCAGTCTCCATCAGTTTAATCCCCCCAGTATCTCCACTTACACCAGCAAGCTGGGAGTCCAGCATCCCGGTGACACTCTCGCTTCCTTGCCATCAAAAATGCAAGTTGGCTTAACAGCTCTTAAAAATCAAAACGGCCACGGATGCCTGGTGTGAGAAATCATAGAGAAAAACGTGGGCGTCACACCTGGCTCTGTGTTTATATAAAAATAAAATGTGCCCGAACCACCTGGACAAGTGGCTGAGGCAACAGGAGGAGGAGAGGACACAGCCTCATCACGCTGATGCTTTTTCCACCCACAAAGAAATGGCATTGCTTTCTCGAGGCTGGGAGCTGGGGGGAGCAGGGAAATAATCCTACCATGGCAGGAGGAGCAAGAGGAGGGGGCTTTTTTGGGGGAGAAAAAGAGAGGCCATCGAGCCTGCCGCCCCGAGGCTGGCTCATCAATCGCCCCGTGACAAGCTCCTCGTCCCATCTGCCAAAAAGCCAGATGTTTACAGCTGCAAGGAGATACTCTGGTCACACCTGCCTGATCTTGAAGAAAAAGCAGGAAAGCAGCCAGAGGGGGCTCGAGACTACAGCGAGCCACGTGCTCCAGCCAAGCCCTGCTGCCACCTCCAAAATACACACCTCGCCAGGAGAAAAATGCCTAAAACGTGTCTGACACTTCCCCCAGGAGGTTCAGGGCAATTTCCCTCCCGGGTGGTGGGGAGGTTGTGGCTGAGTCTGGCTGGAAAAGCACAGAGCCCTGGCAGGGCTCAGGGGCTCACCAAGCATGAAGGACAAAAAAATCTAAATAATAAACCCAAACCCACAAACAGATTTTTATCTTGCTTATGGTAAGGTAAGGGCATAAGGGCAGCTTTCCTTATGGCCCAGGGTCAAAAGGATGAAAGGATAAACCAAAAGGATGGACCACAAAGTTCTATGCCTTTTAATTTTTGAGCATCTTTCTTGCAACTATTCGTGCCCCCCAAATAAAGCCTTACCCCAGGTTTGCAGCAGGCAAAACCCCAGAGGACGTTCCCTCACCTTCCGGGGAAGTGGAGGGGGGAAAAGAGCAAGTAAGGAAGGAAAGCAGCTTTTTTGTTGTTGTTTTGGGGCTTTTTTTTGTTATTTTGGGGTTTTTTCCTTGAAAACATCCCACTCACCCGCAGATCTGACGCCGCCTCTCCCGCCCCATGGGAGCAGTTCTGCAGCTTGTACATCCAGTAGTGTTTGGCCGTGATGAAAAAATTCCAGGGCAGCAAAGACCCGATTCCCAGGAGGAAAAAGATGACGTAGGCCCCATGGAAGCGGTCGCTCGGCTTCGACCGGCCGAATCTGTTCACCGAGGGCTCCTCCACCAGGGGCTCCTCCTCCTCGGGGGGAAAGCTCCCGGCTGCTGGGTGCATAGTGCTGGCAGGCTGCAAAAAAACCCAAAAAACTCCACAAACATACAAAACCAACCCAAACCCACCCCAAAAGAGATGGATCACACGAGGGGTGCAAATTGTTGTGGCTCTCTCCTCCCTTGGGTCCTGATCACCAAAGAGGGTGGGTGAGTGAACCCAACCAGCTTGGCCATGGGAGAGGGGATGGATGTCATGGTGGGGTTCCCCTATGGCAGCACGCGTGTTTTCATCCCTAATTAATAATTAGCCCGTTCCCTCAGCCTGGTAAAAGCAGGAAACTTCGGCACGTCCAAGACCCCCATCAAAAATTAACAGCTTGATAAACCCAACGAGGCCGGGCAACAGGTCAACCAGGGTTAACAGCGGGTGGCTGCAAAACCAACCCGACTTGTAAACTAAGGCCACGGCTTGTAAACTTTGCTAATGGCTTGTAAACTAACGTCACGTCATCAAAGGCTTTGTAAAAAAAAAGAAAAAAACCCTCTTTTTTTTTTTTTTTTTTTTGCATAGGGCTTTGGACTTGTAAATACACACTCCCCCCCGGCTGCAGAAGAGAGGGGAAACTAAGGCAGCGACCCTGGGCTTCGGGGAAGGGGTTGTAAAAGCCCCCAGCATCGGCGGGCTTGGAGAAACGGCTTGCAAACTCGCCCGGGGCAAGGCCGAGCCATGTGCGGGGCGGGAGGGTGCGGGAAGTGCCGGAAATCAGAGCTTTCGCCCTCCCTCCCCCCCCCTCCCGTAAAACCAACCCCGTCCTTCCATGTCAGGCCGCATCCCTCCGCTCCATCTCTCCCCCCCGCATACCGCCCTCCCCCGCCACCGCAGCACTTACTGGGGCACCGCACGGCCCCGCCGGCTCCTTCCCCGCCGCCCCGCAAAGCCCCGCCCCGCCCCGCCGGGGGTGGCCCCGCCCCTCCCCGCTCCAGGCCACGCCCCCAGCCCCGGCCCCGCGGGCGGTGCTCAAAGGCGGGGGCAGCCGAGGGGCGGGGCTGGCGTTTAACTTCCTCTTCTTTTTCTCTTTTCTTTTCTCTTTATCTTCTTTTTCTCTTTTCTTTTCTCTTCCTCTTCTTTTTCTCTTTTCTCTTTATCTTCTTTTTCTCTTTTCTTTTCTCTTCATCTTCTTTTTCTCTTTTCTCTTTTTCCCTTTTCTCTTTGTCTTATTTTTTATTTCTCTTCTTTTTCTTTTCTCTTATTTTTCCCTTTTCTCTTTCTCTTCTTTATTTTTTTAATTTCTTTTTATAGTTCTTTTTCCCTTTTCTCTCTTTCTTCTTTTTATTTCTCTTCTCTCTTCTTTTTCTCTTTTCTTCCTTTTCCCTTTTTTCTCTTCTTTTTTAAATTTCTCTTTTCTCTTATTTTTCTTTTTCCCCTTTCTCTTTCTCTTTTTTTAATTTCTCTTTTCCTCTTTTCTCGTCATTTCCTCTTTTCTCTTCTTCTCCTCTTTTCCTCTTTTCTCTTCTTCTCTTTTCTCTTCTTTTTTTCTCTTTTCTCTTCTTTTCCTCTTTTCCTCTTTTCTCTTCTTCTCTTTTCTCTTCTTTTTTCTCTTTTCTCTTCTTTTCCTCTCTTCTCCTCTTTTCTCTTCTTCTCCTCTTTTCTCTTCTCTTTTCTCTTCTTTTTTTCCTCTTTTCTCTTCTTTTTTTTCCTCTTTTCTCTTCTTTTTCTCCTTTCTTTTTCTTTCTTCTTTTCTTTTTCCCCTTCTTTTCCTATTTTCCCCTTCTTTTTCCCTTTTCCCCTTCTTTTTCCCTTTTCCCCTTCTTTTTCCCTTTTCCCCTTCTTTTTCCCTTTTCCCCTTCCCTTTCCTTCCCCCTTCCTCTTCTCATCCCTTCCCACCTAATTATTTTCACCTCTCACCAAGAAGCTCTGGGCACCCCTCAGCTTTAAATCTCTCAAAAAAATCAGTGTGATTACATGCCTGGCTTGTGGCATGGGGATAAGAAAAGCTTTCCCCTCCCAAGGCTTGCTCTTTTTTTGGTAGAAGTTGTCCAAGCATAGAGTGCACCATCCACTGCTGAGGATGTGGGGGCTGGAAGTGGGGAGCATCTTCCGGAGGGTGAGGAACCAGAGCTGGGACACAAGCTCCTCCTTTACTCTCTTCTTGCAATGCCCCATTAGGATGAATTTCACTACAAAGTCCTCAATTACCCACAAGCTCCACTTTAACATTTGCTGTGAGGGCACTGTGGGACTACAAAGGAAAACATCATTAGCCTTCTTCCTCTCCTGGCTCTTCTTTCCCTTTTTTTCTTCTCAAAGGGTGGGTTTGGCTCCTTGGCATGTTGGCAGCCACACAGGAAAATGATAAACTGATGGGGTCCCTGCTTTTTCTGTGACCCCACCACAATCAGACAAGCTTTGCCAATTTGTTTGCGTTTGTGTTGGCAATTAGGGGAGTTTTACACCTTATGTTTCCTGTTGCCAGCTGTTTGCCTTTAGCCTTCCCTGTTCTCCAAGAGCTAAGATAATTATAACCAACACAGATCTTTTCCTTACTTTTTCCTCCACGGCACATTTATCCAGCCGTTCCTCATCAAAGCAAAATAGTATCTTTTTTTTTTTTTTTTTTTCCAGAAAGTCCTGAAATGGTCTAGTCTAGACTTTTTTCTTTTTTTTTTTTCCCCATGTATGACTCCCTGGGGTAAAAATGCAGATGGACCGAGCTACCTCATCTCCCAGCATCACCAGTACAGGCACAGCTGGCCACAACCTGGGAGCCAGGGCCAGCCATCACCCACCTCCAGCCTCCCTGAGCCTCCGAGGAGAACAGATCAGGTGGCCTTGGCCACCTAGATGTCAAAATAGCCCCAAACACATACACACTCTCTATATTTTTCCCCGCCTTTTGTGAGCAAACAAGCAGAAGCACGCAACCAGCCCCCAGCAGCGACGTGCTGAGATGGAAAAGGCTTTAGAGGAGGACATGGGTTTCTCTCTAGTGGTTGTCTACTGGGGATCTTCATCTGCATTGACATGCCAGGCTGGGAAAGCACCTGCGGAGATAGAGATGGCACAGCCCGTTCGAGTCAGTAACCCATCAGCTCAGAGGGATTGTGCCTGATAGCTCTGACCTGCTGCCGTCTATCATGTCAAAAAAAAACCCCCACTTGCTGGAGAAAAGCCTCAGATCACATCAGAACAAGGGGCCGTGACGGCTGAGCAGGGTAAACAAAGCCAGGCCACACTTAACTGAAGCTGTGATGACCCCTTGAGTCAGTATTACCCACACTCCAAAGCCCCTCCGCCACTCGGACCCCGATTTTGGGGACATCCCTATGCTCAAGGTAGGGTTCAGGCTGCTTCCCATTCCACCCCAACCCCAAACTCTAATGGTTTGAAAGCAGGGCGAGCAGAGAGGGCTTGCTGGTTATCCCAAAGGAATAGCAGGCATCCCATAGTGGTGCTTGCTCTCGCCTTGCTGGAGGCCTAATGGAACACAGGGCATGGAAGTAATGGTTGAGAGATTGAAATATGTTAACCAGGACTTGGAGAGCATCCCCCTCCCCCCAAACCCCTCAGTACGGTTTTGCTGCTTCACAGAATGGCTCACGGTAACTGAACTGGAAAATCCAGTGGGACTGACACAAAGGAAATTTCCTAAACGTGGAATGGAAAGTTAAGGAGACCAAGATGTGACCTGCTCTGGTGCTTCTGGATGGCCTCTCTCCAGCAAAACAAATCTGTCAAAACTTAGAGGTGGCAGAGCAGTCATTTCTGAACCTGTAACGGGGACTGAATTCAACATATCAATTGCAGAGATGATTTAGAATCATAGAATTGTCCAGGTTGGAAGGGACCTGCAAGATCATCAAGTCCAACCATCACCCTCACTCTGATCAAACCCATCACTAACCCATGTCTCTAAGCACTAGGTCAA
>BJBW01008514.1:0-15375 GCA_004320125.1 Scolopax mira | reverse complement strand
TGCAAATCCAAATTTTATGTTGACACTTAAATAGGTAAAAGGTAAAAAGTCATTTAAGAAAGAAGGGGGAAGGGAGGGGGAGAAAATTTAGTTTGGATACACCACTGCATCTCCTATAGTTGGACAATCCTCACTGAACTAGATGTTGTAAATTGCATTTCTCTCCTTTTTACTTGCATGCTGCATAAAAGAACTTTAACTTTGAGGCAAAGTTACTCCATAACCCCCCCCAACAGTCTGTTTAACACTTTGAATGACATTAGAAGGCTTCACATAAATATTTATCTTACCTCTTTCTATAGCTAACCATTACTTCAATCTTATTACTTCCTGCCCTATTCAACAGGAACACAATTCACAAATAATGTGTTCTTGCTGGTGTCCTTTGAGCTCCCTGAGCACTCCATCTCTAAAGCCTGCTGCTCAGAAGCGGAAATACCATTCCAGTTGACACCTCACCCATACTGGAAAAGAAGAGCTACTTCCCAAAATGGACGGGCTACTTGTTATTAAACAAATGAACACTCTTTTTTGCAGAAATAACATCAACTGACTTTTAGAAATTTAATCTAAAATGTCTCCCTAGCTTGCTTACAATGCTGTTACTTAAGTCTCAAAAATTGTTAGTCAAAATGTATATTTTCTTCAGCTTCTCTGATATACGAAGGAGCTTCAACACCATAGCATTCCAATTTGGCATCAAGAGCAGAAAACCTTCCAATTAAGAAAAATGAACTAGTTTTCCTGTTCTCTCACTGGTACATATACACATGCTTTGTTCCAAAATTCCTTTGGAGACAAATCTAAAGCCTTTTATACCTCCGCATTTTAAAGGCGGGAAAACTGATGTTCAGCAACGCCGTAAGTGAAAGAAAAGTCATCTCAGCTTAGGTCACGAGGGTGTCTACTTATCAACAATAGCCTGCAACTCAATCCCAACGTAAATCTGATTTCAATTACTTAACAAGTTATAAACTGGATTGCACTAATAAATCTGATTTTAAGATAGCACATAGTGTGATGGTAAGGGGCAAAGCAATAATAATAAATTCTTACCGTTCTCTGTTAAATTTGAGGGAATGAAGTATAGCAGGTCTCTTCTGCCGTAAGTTCCAGAGGTGTAAGGTATCATCAGCCAAGGCACTCACAAGAGCTCCCTATGAGAAAGTTTTAGTCAGCTTATTTTAATAATAGCCCTAGTAACAGTACCTCATCATTGAAATATATTACATAGTTGCCTCCAGGTTAAAAAAAAACAACCCATAAGCACATGCATCAGCATCACAGCACATGTAAGTTCCAAGTAGCAGCAATGAGATAACTGATGCAATCATTTATCATTCAGCTCATTCACATTTGGTTCAGTGCTATACTAAGGAAGGATGGGGAAGGAGCAGCTTGTGCATCAGTTCCCTCATACCCACCTCCATAGAGAAATTAAGCAATGAACTCAACTGCTAATATCTATGCTCTGACAGAGCTAGTGATGTTTGACCTCACCATTCCTCTGAGATAGAAGTGCATCTACAAATTTGGCCCCAGTTAGGTCAAGAACAGCACTGCTGCCATATATCAACTACTACACTCCTAGAAAAATCACACCTGAAATAGAGGGATCAGATTAGGGATATTTGCTCAGCTCATGTCTGAAAGAGTAACACTATCAAAATTAACTACCCATTGAAACTGTTAGTACTGTTGAAAACATACTTTACTATTTCAACAGATAACTTGCAATGCTTAATGACATGAATATATATTCCTAGGAAAAAGAGTTCTTCTAGCAAACGAGTATTCTTGAGACAAAGTTATTTTCAGCAGTTAGTCAAGCATTTTCTAAAATTAAAAAGTTAATTTATTTACAATTGTTATTACTACTTGCCATTCACGCTAAGAGCCACTTGCATTAGCTGATTCTAATGCTTGCTTAATAAGAACATGAAGAAGATACACTGTATCTTTGACCATGTACATCATTTTACTAACCTCATTAATCAAGAACTGAAGCTGTATTACTGCAGCTCCACTGTCATGCTGGCAGTAGCATTCAACTCCTGGCCGACCGAAGCTGCAATTGGTACTGTTAAGGAATAATCATCACATGCAACATGGGGCAGGGGGGAATGAAACAAAAACATAAACCCATCATAACTAACATTGCCACCATTACTATTACCACAGTCAAAAGAGGTTAGCATCCTGCTTCTAGCCAGTGCACTCAACATATTTAATCATCTAGATCTGATTGATCACCAAAGTAGTAATTTATAAACATCACAAAGGAGTTAAAACACCCATCTTATTTATCCGCATAGAATGTGAAAGTTATGTATAACTACTTAGCTTAGTTATTTGAATGATTCTTCATGAATGAGACACAAGGGAAAAATAATGAAGCAGTTATTCTAGCAGGTTAAATATCAGGAGTAGTATGAAAGGAAGTTAATTTAAATAAACATCATAGTCATATGATCACATTTTGCAAAGAGCTTTCTCTCCTTTTTAAACACTACTTATAGATGAAACAAGCTGAATAATGCAAGGCACATAAAAAAAAAAAAAAAATCTGCTGTGACAGAGATAAAAAGATCAGTAGCCAAAATATGGAGGAGTCAATGGGAAATTATGTATAACAAAAATTTCCAGAATCTCTGTATCAAGACTTCCTGGATTCACACCAATTATGAGATAACAAAAGCTTGTTCATTTTCCCTCCCACACATAAATCAGTTCTATACTTCCATAATGAATATCAAATTGAAGCAGCAGCAGCAACACAAATTCTTTCAGTTCTGTATATAAGGTTCATTTGTTAGTTGCATTTCAAATGTGGTTATTCCCCTTCTGATACAAAAATAAGGAAATTTTTTCCTATTCCTTATTCTCTGACCTCCAGGAGACAGTAGAAATAACCTATGACCAGATAAATTACACAAAGTATTCCATTATTATAGTATGCCCAGGGTTTCTGTAGTAAGATTTGTCAGAGCTGAACTACTCTTGTTTTAAAGAGGCTCTTTAGTTTTTGGAGGAAAGGAAATAATTCCAAAGATGCATGCAAGACAGGGAATACAATGTACAATTTCTTCTCTTAGTATATACTAGAAATTAATAATATAGGACAATTTGCAGAATGGGTGAGAATTTTACATTTACTGAGAAACTGCTGAACAAAACAAAACTGGATACGACCACTCTTTAAAAAATACATGGATTCACGCTACAGACAGTTGAAAGGCTGAAGAGATTATTTGGTTTCATGCAAATCAGAACTCAAACATCTCCTGCTCAACCTCTAAGCTTGTGAGATAAAATATAACTAGAACTACAATGGGAACAAGTCTCCTCAACACAGTGCAATATTTTAACTTTTAAACTTCAATCACATTCTTCTCTCAGACTAATGGATCTGCATAACCTCCAGCCAAGTGATGAGATATATACTAAACAGATGTTGAATAATCCAGCAAACTTAATACCAGCTTTCTTCCCTGAACACAATTAGTAATTCAATTTTGTTCTGCCATGGAAGGTCTTAAAGAACCAGGTTACCTCATGTATTTTTTCACTTTATTTGACATTAAGGTTCCCATACAAAGAACTCATGTTACTCCACTGACAGTTTATAGTTAAAAAAAAAGAAAAAAGCTTCAAGCCTGGAGGGAGAGGGGGTGTCTCCATAAATGAGAATCCTACAAAAACTCAGAATACTTTTAATGTAAAATCATTCTTTTTGCATTAATTATGGAATGACTACACAAATTGCCAGATTGCAAAAATATATTACTGCCAGGAATACCAGAAGTTTCCGAGCAGATTTGCTTCAGCCTTGGGCACGCTTCTGCATTCGCTTGAATAATTATTTGCAGAAATAGACAAAAAGCAATTTCTGAAAGTGAAATTCAGAAGTTTACAGGAACTGAATTTTAAAACATGTTAATTATCTGCACTGACACAGGGAGTTTTCTAACAAACGACTTCGCCAGTCCTCTCCCTGAACACCAACTTCTAACAGAATTAAATGTAACCCATGTCCATTTACCCACTTATCTGGGATTGAGGCTTTACAGCTACTCTGCCTCAAAACAATGTAAGCATGACCCAGAAAAACAGAGAAGACCATGGATTCCTCAAATTACTCCAACCTTCAAGTTTTTTCCCCTCAAATGTTTTCTTTAAGCACTTCTGATGCAAATATTTCTGGAAGTTGGTAACCAGTCAGCAAAAAATTCAATAGTGAGAATACTTGAGTATTTCTTTAAATAAATCCTTTTACATTTTCCAAGACACCTGAAACAGTTCTCTCTCCAGAAATCAGTAAGCATGCAGCACCCCAAGTACATTTACACAGGCTTTAAATATTCAAAGCAAGTTCCTTCTTTTTGACAAATTAGTGGAAGCCTCATATGCAGATCTGAAAATAGAGTTTGGCCTCTTTTATAGTGCTTACAGTTATAAAAAAATATAAATAGTCCTTGCAGCAAGTCCCTTTTAGTTCCTTTACCCAAGGATTATATCATCTTCACTTTTCCACCTAGTAGCTAAAATTATTCTTCTCATCTCAAATTAATATCATCCTCCTAAACAGCATTAATCTTCTTTTCTAAAGCAATGCAAAGCCTCTCCGTTTTGCGGGGTATGCTGAGTTGAAAAAGCATGTCACTTAAATATTGACTATAGAAGGATAATAACACATGCCTGTTTCAGTACATGTTAAGCATTTCTTTACCACACAAAACAGGCAACATCCCAGGAAGTGCAGTTTTTCCAAATCCCCTATACTTGCACACATGTGCTTAAGGCAAAAGAGCTCACTGTACCAAGCAGTAATGATCTACTACATAGTCCCTAAAACAGGCAAAAATTATGAGTGATGACGACTTGGGCAAAGACAGGAAGAACTCTGCTTAAGACTTAAGGTGGCTCTAGATGAAACAGTCTGCTTTGACCAGTTTTCTAACCAAAGACTTATCCTTCTTTCTTCACTTCCAAGCACTTCTTTCTATTATTCCTGCTTCATCCCCTATTCCAAACACGAACAAATAGGACAAATTAATAGCTTCTCACCTATACCTTTCAATACTGCTTCTATGTTCCCCACTGTCACTAGGAAATCCTGGAAAACACTAGTATACTAGTATTTCTTTATCTTCTTTTTTCCCCTTCCCCCCGTTGACTTGTGTTTTGAAAAAGCAAGTAAGAGACAAAAAAACCACATTATCACACTAATACCACATATTAACACTGATTTTACTTGGTTTCTGAGAAAAGGCAACAATTCCAAAAGGTATTTCTTGCAAACAAACTTCAGATCTAAGCTTACACTTCTTTTCTCCCCTCAGGCAAAATTATTGAGTTTCAACTAGTGAGTTCTCGCCACAAATTTTTTTTTAATTATTGCTATTATTTATAGCTTATCTCAGGGCGTATGTGCCCTTAAAAGTCACATTTTGAAAGAGAAAACTAATTTCAAAGTATTTATGAAAGCCTCAGAAGAGCAGGGTTTGTATTTTTTTTTAATTCTTTAAGTTACTCTAAGGAGACCTAGGGGATATTGGAAGATTCTTCACCTGTGTCTGACCCATCTGACATAAGAGAAAGCTGCAAAACCTGTAGGCTTTCAATTCAATCCCAAGCGTAAATTAGTTATGTACAAAGAGATACATTTGTAATATAAGTTACCTTCCAAACTATCAACATGCAGATATTTACATCTTCATGTTTACATCTACATCACATAGCATACATTGCTATGAAATACGTTGATAGTACAGCACAAGATATGGATCATGTTCCTGTGTCAGCTTTGCTATTGTTACAATAACTCCAGATTAAGACAATTCTGTAACTGTACCAGCTTTTAAATGTCATTCCAGGATACTTCTCAAAACTGTAACACCTCACACATACATACACATGCACAAGTATTTAAAAATTTGAGAATTCTAAGTAAAAATAAAAAAAAAAGCTACATCTGTCATAAAAAAAAAAAAACCAAAACACTGATCTCAGTTAGATACAAAGCACTAAGGGCAGTACACTACTCACAGCATTTTTTCTTATTTATACCTGTCTGTAGCACATAGCCCTCCAGAGCTCGGTATTACACCTGCATACTTTGCTACAGTCATTGTTATGTAGCAGTTTCCCACTTCAGTTAATCAGACCCTGAATTATTTTTTTTGGGCATGAAAGACACCACTTATTTTGCACAAGCTTTTCTATGCGCTTTGATAACTGTCCTCAAGAATTGCTGTTAGAAAAAAAAAAACAAACCACACATTCATGGCAAGATTTCCAAATAGTATTTTAAGTATATAAAGATTAGAAGTCTGTGTGGTTATTGCTTACCATTGCCAAGTCTGGAGATAATCCAACAACACTAAAAAAATAGATTCAATTTACATCAAGTTTGGGAGTACCATAAAGTCCTAGTGATGTATCTAAGCAGGACTAAAGCAGTACAAGAGCAGCTTCACACAATTTTT
Source organism: Scolopax mira (assembly GCA_004320125.1). Lineage (NCBI taxonomy): Eukaryota > Metazoa > Chordata > Aves > Charadriiformes > Scolopacidae > Scolopax > Scolopax mira. The sequence goes on along the minus strand of BJBW01008514.1, from coordinate 8,887 downwards.
CTTGTTTGTCAACCTTACCCGCACCTAGACCTAATCCGTACTATTACTTGCACATACAAAAGCATGATCTCTCCCAGAAATAATTTCATAAAGAACTGAGTATCAAGACACACAGCTATTTAGCAAGAGAGTTACTCAAAAAGTTGAAAATTACTACAGTCAACACTGTCTACAAAATTAACTTTGATTTTTCACATCTATATATTACCAAACAAGATAAAATAAAAATCCACAAGATGCTTTTGGGGAAGTTTCAGACTTCATAGCAATCCTGATATGGAATCATATCACTATTCTTCAACAACTTCAGGATTATAGAGTTTATTTCAAAAGCTTTAGGCCCACATAGCATCTTGCTGTCTTTATATCACTCAGCTGAGAGGGTCTTTATTCTTTCCTATCTCTCAGGAATTATGGTTGCAATAACAATACCATTAAGAATAATATTTGTTAAGTCTTCAGATGCACTTTCCTCTATGTAAATAACAACACCAAGTAAAAACTAGGGCTTTAGGATTGAGATTAAAGTTTGTCAGGTGGAAATACTATCAAATTACTGGCAACAATTTACCGAGGAAATTCCAGCCAGTTGTGATGCATTCTCCTTCTGCTAGCCTTAGCTAGAGACAGCAAGAAAACCAGCAGTAAGGAAAAAGGATAAGGGAAAAAAAAAAAAACAAACACAAACCACCACTTCAGATACGGACAGTCAGAAGACACTGACTGTAACTTGTATGCATCAAATACAGTGCTTGCTGATTTAGCTGGTATCTAGATAGTTTGACATGGTTACTTGAACAGAAAAAAGTCAACATTACATATTGTGCTTGGAAACTAAATCAAGTGTCCCTAGAGAGTAAGAACTATACCTTCCAGGAAACAAAACCAAAAAAAAAAAAATCTCTACATTCAACTTCATTCCACTAATCAAAAGGATGAAAATAATGCAAGGCTCCTCAGAGATGAAGAGGCTAGAATCTCAGTTGTGGAAGGTTACCAAAAGGTTTTTCGCAAAGGTCTTTCCTTGTCTTGGAGAAGGAGAATGGGAAGTCAGGAAGATAAATTGGAAGAGATCATTTACATGCCAAAATACTGTAAAATGCATTACTTTTTTCTAATTTTCTAGGAACCTTAACATTATATAAAGTTACCAAGTATTTCTGAGAGCACAACAGTATTGACTATTCAGCATTTTAATTTTTTCTTAAATAAAAATGAAGGCTGAGAAACTGCATTCAGATAGTTTGTTTCTCCAAAAACTATTTGAGAGGCATCATCATGAAATTATTTAATACCAGTTGAGTTCAGCAGTTTTTACATAGAATCATAGAATGGTTAGAGTTGGAAGGAACCTTAAAGATCATCCAGTTCCAACCCCCCTGCCATGGGCAGGGACATCTCCACCAGAGCAGGTTGCTCAAAGCCCCATCCAGCCTGGCCTTGAACACTTCCAGGGATGGGGCATCCACGACTTCCATGGGCAACCTGTTCCAGTGCCTCACCACCCTCACAGGAAAGAATTTCTTACTAATATCTAATCTAAATCTCCCCTCTTCCAGTTTAAAACCATTAACCCTCGTCCTGTCACTACACTTCCTGACAGAGTTCTTCTCCAGCTCTCCTGTAGGTTCCCTTCAGATATCTACTGACAGTCCTAAGAACTCATGCTTTCCCAAGGGGTGGGATGGGGGCAAATCATTTTGCCCTTTTTCTGTTGGGGATGGAAGTGCACAACAATAGGTCTGGTATTTTAAGAGTTACATTAGATCTTATTGCAAGTATCATATTAGGTTCATATTAGTATCATCAGGTTACAGCAAACTGCTACTGCTGTTTGCTACTGCAGCTTTAGAAATTCCATTGAAATTGTGACTACAAAAGTGCCTAGAATATGAATTTCTCAACTTCCAAACCATTTACCAATAATATTAGTTCCTGCATAAATGCAGATCAACTTCTTTGAGTACTTATTTGTTTACAAAACAATGCTCAGCTCCTTTAAACATCAGAAGACAAATGACTCAATGTTAACTGAAAAAAAAAGAAATAAAACTTTGATTCATATGGTGAAAAAAGGAGTTCTGTTTTGAAAAACACCAAAGTACGTAGATCTCTAACTAGTTTCTGTATACAAGAAGATGCAGCAATTCTAGAGCACAAAACTACTTTTTTTTTTTGCTTAAATGAGTATAACATATATTTTAAAATTAAACAATTAGTGAAGCAGTTTGCATGGAAACTGATAGGGAATTAATAGCAAGTTGTTATTTGTATCTGATTCATTTTCTAACAACAATAATAGCTCGGAGTCAAAATATCTCTTGAACTTCCAAGTTGCTTACACAAACATGCACAAATACAATATTTCCCAAACAACTATGAAACATGCCAGCAAGTTTTCTGTAAAGGCTGTATTTGATAGAATTTTCTCATAGCTGACAGTGAGAGGCAAGTGGTTTTTTAGATTGTAATTAAGCAGTAGAAATGCAAAGAGGTTCAAAAAAACTGTGATTTAAAATCAAACAGGAAACAAAATTGGTTGCAATAAATTTCTATATTCACAATTCAGATAGCAAAGCATGCTGTTAAATGAGGTAAAACCATCAATTTATACTAAACAAAACCGTAATTTCAGAAGACTAACAAGCTACAGGCTTTCCTTTATTTTACTCACTTTGTTTTCTGATCCAGGTTATTACAGTCTAAAAAGCTGTATTTCAGCACCAACAATGCAGAAAAGGTGAGTAATCTGGTACTTTTCAGGTGAAATGGAAGGGAAGGAGAATGGCAGAACACAAGGGGAAAGAGTAGGAAATCGCTACAAATATATTTGCATAACAGTTCCTCTGACAACACAAGAGACAGTAAAATAGGTGGCAACTGCTAACTCACTGAAGTTTTTCCAAAGACTGTATACAGAAGAGTAAATCCAAGAAATAATGTATTTTGAAATATCTTCATCAAAACACAGACACAACATCTTTGTATTCTGGTATATACTTGTGGTTTTGGCCAAATTGGCCAATCAGAATGACAGATGGCCCCTCCCTCCCTCCCTCCTCTAAAACAAGAGGGGAGAGGAAGAGATAAGGAGATTTACCCATTTAGAGAAAGAACTTAACTACTTCAGTGAAAATATTAATGATGAAATAATAAATAATAAGAAAAATAATTTAAAAAAGAAAAAAGTGTACAGAATACTGTATCAAGCTCCCAGGATGATGATCACACCATCAGCAGGCCCTGGGAAAAATCCCAGACTGGACCTGGTGACAGACAGGACCTGGATTCTGGAGCTGGAGTCGGGAATGCTCAGACTGGGATCAAAGGCAGACGAACAGACAGGGTCCTCCTCAGATGTTGGCCAATGAAGAAAGAGAGTTGACTCTTTGATCCCTCAACTTTTATACTGAGCACGATGCAGACAGGACAGAATACCCTGTTGGTCAGTTTTGGTTCACCTGTCCTGCTCCTCCTTACAGGTGTGACTCCTCCATGCTTTTCCAATTCTGACCCTCCAAAGGGACAAATAAAGTTAGCTGACCTTGGTTGTTATAGCAATGACTATAAGCAAGAGCCCCTCTACATACCATTCTTTGGTATAATCAGGTCTTATCATTGTGAATGAACAGTTTCCAAACAATATGTTGTTGATTTCAGAGCTTAGATAGTTATAAAATTACTGAACAGAAAATTGGTTGTTTGACCTCAAACCAGGGCAATGTTTCCGAGTCCTGCTCATCTGTCACCATTTAATTTTAATTTTGACTAATTTTAATTTTGACATCAAATTTTAACATCAAGTTTTAAGATGTTATTGCAAATATCATACCTCAACCATCCTTTTGGTAGCACATACTGTATCACAATATTAATTATAAATGAGGTTTTCCCCTTATGTCCATAGCTTCTTGGCCAAGACTAAAGGCAGGGCCATTCTAAGCTCCTAGAACAGAGGAATACTTGTAGCAAGAACAATGTCTCTTCCCAGTGTCCAAATATTGTGTACAGACATTGCCAACAGCAGCATTAACAAAGGTAATGTTCTGAACTAGATGTTAAGTGAATTTATATACCTATTTAGTTTAATTTATGAAAGCATAAAGAACCATAGATATTATCTAATAAGAAGGACAATTTAATATTTTCAAAGAACAATGCCAATTAATTCTTGGCTGTCAACACTGATTTTTGACTGCAAAGCAATTCTTTGCTAGGTCCAGAAATCTCTCTTCATTCACATACCATGGCTTAAAATGCTTCCCTTAACTTTCGCCTGCCAAACACATTTTCTTGAGTTATTTTTAAATCATTGACTACTGGATATTTCTCCCACAGCTTTTTCTGTGGTCTGTATCAATATTATATCCTCTCCTCGGACACAATCCTTCAACACTCAACCCCTGCAGATAAGACTTAAATCCACTCTTCTGCTTCTCACACTATTTTGCCTTGTACCAATTATGGAAATGAATCCACAATTCCAAACATCCTTTTGGATAAAGTTTAGTTCACTGCTAGGTGTTTTATTAATAGAGTGATGTAGGTATATCATAAGGTGCTTTTTTTTTCCTCACAAAGTCTTTTGAAGTATTTACTGGCAGTCACTCACTGAAGTGCTGAGGGGGTTATGGATTAGAAGTACCAACTCTTCCATTATATAAACAAAATGTAGAAACTTAGACCTCAAATCTAAGGTGGTAGATATAAGTTTTTATCTTTGTGCATACCAACTTGACATGACAATCTGTCCCCAGGCTCACAGTGATAGTAGTCACAAGCTGGAAAGTCTTCCAAATACCCAAAGTGACATTCACAAGCGGCACTGATCCGATTGCTTTTTAAATATCTCAGCTAGCAGCGTTTGAATCCTAATTCAAACATAATGCAATAAATGGGTCTCAAGAGAGTTTCCTTGAAGTCAGCTCAAAGGCATAAGTAGAGAGAAATCTTAAATCTTTTCTATGCAAAATGACATTTAAGATTTTTAAGGTTAGCTTCAAACATATGAGCCATCAATAACTATCTTCTCAATGCTTCTTTAAGCATTTTGCAATATAATCCTTTCAATAACAGTGTTCTCAATTTTTATTTTAAGCCTCAGGTTTCACTGTAGCATAATCTTTAGCTTGGTAAATCACCAAATGAACTCAAACTTACTATTTCACTATCAAAATATTGGTGATAACTTTAATAGAAGGTTTGCTCAAAATTACCACCAGAAATGAAGATCTAAGGTACAATTCAAGCAATTCAGTTGATGGCACTCTTCCACCAAAATCAAAAGAAACAGCCCTCATATATACAAGGGGTACCTTGGAGCTGGAATTCTTATTTTTAGTATGTAAAACCAGTTCCTACTCATTAGAGTGTTTCTTCAAGTTTTTGTGCTTTTCATGGAACTTAGAAAAATAGTTTATTACATACCAAAATATTAAGAGGGATTACTATGTTTTGATTGAATACCTGTAATTTTACTTAGCTATTTTGCCCAGACTTTTGTGCTATTACACATAGCTCCATTTCACACTACAAAACTAGCTGCATATCAGTATTGCATGAAGCAGTATTCTTGTGGCTTGTGTTTACCAGAAATCCAATTTGAGACGGACTATTAAAATGTTGACATTGTCCCCAAGCAGCTGCTTATACCTTAATTCATCTCTCCTCAAATATATTATAGTACTTTACTTTAAAAGTTTATGCATTATCACAGCATCACTAGTAAACGCTTTGCATTAGTTAGCCTGAATTTTATTTTAAAATAGTGCCAAAAAGGGATAAACAGGCATTAGAAAAACCTAAATTACACTGCCAGACAAAAAAGCCTGGTATTAAAATATGCAGTTCTTCAATATTATTAAGATGTGAAGCACAGCATTAAAAAAAATAACACTACCCATTCTATCTTGAAGTTTCATTTTAAAGTTGTTGCCGATACCACCTTAGATCCTGTATTTTGCTCTGTCTCAAAGCACTTGAGGACTTCAGATGGGTCCTTTCTTTGGCCACAAGACAGACACCACTCGACAGCACTAAAGAATTCACATCAGAGTATAAACACAGAGCTACTGTTTTGTACAGGCTGTGCATGTCAGAAACAAATAGCTTTTCTTAGCACTGGGAAGGGGATAATTCAGTGTTACGAGCTTTCCAAGTACCCACAGCCCAGTTTAAAGACTGCAAAAGGATGGAAAACACATTACCAACAGAAAAGCACAGTCCAAGGTAGTTCTTGCTGTGAATCTTTCCTGCAGTTTTCCTAGTGGGCACTTGCTGGATGGAAGGAAGGTATTACCTTGCAAATCTAACTTCAAGTGAGACTTTTTTTTTTGGTACATTAGAGAATCTGCTCATCTTACAGCCTTGTGCATTTCCAGTTCCTAACAGATTCCAAATAATGTCTGATACTTCAGTCAGTGTTTATCTGCCTTGCTATTACAAGAACGTTTGTTTTAATAGTTTGTCATCTGATAGTAATTTCTGAGGCTGAAGAACTATTTTGATCAACTTTGACAGAAGGGGAGAAGTCTTGCAGATAATAATGCAGCAAATAAACTTTGCTGTAAGTTTTATAAAAATAGGAAGCTGAGAAGAGGGGAGAAACCCAGATTAGGTCCATAACCCATCAAACTAAGAAAGGTGGCAGCATTACCTCATCAACCTAAAATAGAGGCTTTGTATAAAATGCTGCAGTCACAGAAAATATTTCAAAAACTACAACATGTAGGTAATTATACTGCAAGATAGAATCACATGATAGCAGGTTTCACAGATAAAAATGTGTTTCTTTACTCTAGATACAATAATGAATATCCATACATTATAACTCACTTCCTATAACTGAAACTGTTCCAGTTCCAAGGGAAGGTGAAACCCCAGTCTCTTCCCATGGTAGCTTGAAGGAAGCATTATATGCAGAACATCAGTTTCAAGCCATTCCAAGATGCAGAGCTATAGCTATTAATGCTGCTCAGTACTCCCACAGCTCCTCCATAATCCTCTAGGCAATAATTCTGCAACAATAAGATTGTCTTTAAAAAAAATAGATGTGAAATTTAATAGTTTGACCTCTGATTTAATAAGGAGCAAGGAAAGGGGCAGGGCAGGGGGCTGTGTGTAAAGAAAGCTGGGCATTTGTTTATAATACTGTAAAGGAAAGGCTGCAGAAACAGAGCAGAGATTTTCCTTTCCACTCAGTGCTGCTGTCTCCTTCACTACCACCTTGTTCCCCAAATGCCAAGAGAAGACATTCACACTTCTACTGTTCCTCCCTCCCCCCCACCTTTTTTTGTTTTTAAATGGTAAGAAGTCATTAAGGCAAAGAGCAAGTCTGCACAAAGATGTCCTTGAAGAGAAATACTGCTGGATTCCTCAGAAGATTATTACCTTCAAAGTGACAGTTGTTAAAACAAAAAACTAAGGACGTTTTTATTATTTTTTTTTAAGCAATTTGGTTCCCACTGGAATGCTCAGAAACTTATTTATACATGGGAACCACTCCAAAAGTGACATGGCTACAGCTTAGTTAAAAGCAAAAAAAAGTATTTTAAAACCTAGCAATCCCCCTACACCTTCCAAAAAAAAAAAAAAAGTAACCTCTATCATCATCACTAGTCACAGTACCACCTCCACAATAAAAATCAAACCCTCACTGTTTGAGGTAGACTATCACAGTCCAGAGCTTTACTGAAGTTTTACTATCAAAGCCTGAAGTTACAGATATCGAATAGATAGGGTTTCCCACCTTCTCTAGGGAAAATTCCAGCTGTGGGGATCATGGTTAGAAGTGCTGTAACATGAACATATCCGGGAGCTCAGACATAAGAAAAAAGTCTTGTCTGGAACAGGACTCTTCATCTTTCTCCAGACCAAAGATGGTTTCTAAGTAGCAAATCCAGATCATTAAAATTAACATGGCATTGTAGCACAGTCATTTCAGACCTGCTTTGAGTCAGGAGAACCTGCATTGATACAGTGTAATTCACTACTTAATATGTTTTTAAACATTTGTTTTAATGTTTTGAGCATGAGAGATTTTTCTACTCGGCAATAGAGAAAATAAAATTAATTTGTTTTGAAAGTTCACTTCTGTAACGCCTTCTGTCAAAAAATACAAGAGGAAATCAGCAACATAACCCACAGCCATTATTGCTGAAACTAGAAGTTGCAACATGTCCAAGTTTTATATATGATCTGTACGGTGAGGACTAAAAGCACAGAAGGCTCAGATATGATGTGGAGTAGTAAGCATTTAATTTGATATCCAGACTAAATCACCTGTGATGTTTCTCTTGAACATTTACTAGAAAGAAAAAAAAAATAAAAACACCAGGAAAAACTATTGTTTCCATGATTTGTCTAGAAAAGTTTGTAGAGAAAAAACGCCATCTTTACAAGGTGCCATTCAAAATATCTTCTTTTTTGTTAGCATAGCAGAATGGCAATCTTAAACAGGAGCAAATAATCCTGTTGTAGATTTACAGCAGTCAGTAGCTCTGACTGAACTGAAAAAAAAAAAAATTGAATAAAGCAACAGAATTCCTGATGGCAAAGAACTCCACTGGAACTAATTTCAAGTCATATATGCATGAAGAGAACAAGCTAAGTGTATATCTCCATTACAAACCCAGGATCTTTACTGGCCAACTGCAAGCAGATTCACTTTCATTCTTTGAAACATTACAAGCCTGTAAGTGACTTACTTGCAAAATACCTCAACTTCTCTTCAAAGGACTACAAAAAACTTCAATTGATATGCTAGCACTTCAACCTTAAGTCTCGCTACTACTCATTTTTCACCATAAATGCCCAGGTTTACAACTTCAGCTTCCAGGAAAAGCTAAGAGAATAATAGCTGTGACCAGCACTGAGCTACTAAGATACT